>BMAV01004667.1:102177-124463 GCA_019973955.1 Trichonephila inaurata madagascariensis | reverse complement strand
TTTTTAACAGAAATAAACAATTCTTTTAGTATTGTCAGTGAGTAAAACAGCAATCAATTAATAATAAGATTATAAAGTTCAGTTAAATAATTCTTACGAATTATCAAGATGTTTTGGTTTAAAAAACAGTTCGCTAGTTGATGTATAAACAGCATGTAGAGGAATATATTCTGTTTTATTTGGTTCAGCACAGCAACACCATTCCAATTCATTTAAAGAAGGTTTCATAAAATAAATATCAATAGGCACAGAAAAGTGATTATGAACCTGAAAAATAAATGGTACAATGATTTCATGGCAAATAAAAGCATTTTTTCTTTAAATTAATGGGGAACAGCAAAATCAATTCCTTTAATACTTAACTGTTTCATTTATTAATGAATGATAAAAATTACATAGAAGTCAAAATGTACAGTATAAATCAAACTGAATTTGCAAACATAATAGATCAAAACGAATGTTAATTAAAGAATATATAACAAGTTATTACCTATCCTTCTATATGTACACATAAAGAAATTATAATTATCAAACATTCTTAAAATTATTAAGAATTGATAATTTTCAAAAAGATTGCTACTGTCAAAAATATTCTAATTACAAAAAAATAATTGCAATACATTTTAATTAACTGATTATACAAGAAATTATAAAAAAGTAAATGTGTGTGTTTTCAGCTTTTATTTCATAAATTTTATTTTCACAGTTTAGTATTGTAATTTATTTGATAATACATTTGCAGAGAAATTAGATTACAATTCAGTCATGTGACACATTATAAAAACTATTAAATTATACAAAATTAAATAGAAAAAAATCACACCTGCAGTATAGAATGAAATGTAATGAACTTGGATCCATAAAGTGATAAAATGGAAATAACAAATCCCCATCTATTTCCAGGGTATGTAACACGAGGAAGCTGAAAAAAACGTTTATCTGTGCATGCAACTGATATCCTTCTTTCAATTGTCATATCTTCTTCACTTATCTGAAAAATAAAAAAGGATACCATTCATTCACCCCAATGAATTTTTATAAATAGCAATTTGCACTAAATATTTAATAAGGTATTAAAATAAAATTTCTATATTACATTGTGAATACATAACCCTTTAAGACCCAACCTGTATGATCATGCGTGTTAGATATTCTTATATGTTTTTGCTTCTGGAATAGTCGAATGCAAGAAAATCGCGAATCTAACGATTGAGCCGGTTTGCAGAAAGTGTAAAGTGTTACTTTTTATTACCAGACAATGGTTGTGTTCCATGTTTTACTTTCAGCAGGCAAATCTAGCTTTGTTTTCAAATACAACAAAAACACGTCTTCTTTTTATTTGTCGTAAAAAGGTAATTATCAATATATTTCCAACTGCTTGGATACAAATTTTTGTATTAATGTTTAAATAATTGTAAAATAGAAAAAATATTAACTATACTCTATTAATGTGGCTTCTAGGGCTTGGGATTTCATTACTCGCACAATCGTGCAGGTTGGACGTTACTTGAGTCACTGCAGCTGTTAAGGTAAGTACTTACCATGCGAATTTTCTTTTCTGTTTCAATAATTTTGATGAAGTCTTACATAAAAATGAAATATATAGTTATATAATTAATACCAAATTTTCTTGGGAGTCGCCGTGGATGAGTCCCTTTTTTGAAGAGTATGGCATTTTTATCCTCTCCACAGATATCTGCACCCATCTCTCTTTCCCCCCCTGCCAAAAAAAAATCTGGGTTTTCTTGTGGTAGTAAGTATGGTGTGGTTTAAATATATATATATTTTTAAATAATAAAATTTTCTGATACATTTTACTGTTTTTTATGGGGTACTGTGTTAACTTTTAACCAAACACTTTCTCAGGTGTCTAAAAGGAGAAGAATTCAAACAGAAAAAATTTTTCAATTGGTGAATACATCAGATTGAACTTAGAGATCTCTCAGATGATGACAATGCTGCGAACAAAACATATGAATCGCATATACTGGAAGGAGAATCAAACTCAGATGAGAGCGATGAAGAAACACGTGGGAATATTTGAAATGGAAAGCCAATTTTGGATCATTCTTTACCATAAAAGTTTCTTGAACACATTCATTACATTGATTTAGCTGTTGCAAATTCTTGGTTTCTGTGCAAACAAGATGCAATATCAAATAAAATTCCTCTAAAAATCAAAATGGATCGCTTAAAATTTAAGTTGGAGATAGTTGAAGTGTTATCAGCCTCTCCACCTACTAATAAAAGTATTTTAACTGATGACGAAGATAACAGTGTAGTAGTTCCACTCGCAAAAAGATCGAAGCGTTATAATCTACCAGCTGTACATATCATGGCTTTTATCCTGGCCATTCCAGGCTAAAAGGCTCAACATGTAAAGCCATTTTGATGTGTTAATAACATTTCAAGGCCTCGCAAGTGCAGATTTGAAAACTACAAAAGCAGTTCGAAAACATTTTGTGAAAAATGCAATGGTTATTTATACTTGTCAAAAACAAAACAAAAGATTTTTGCAGTAAATAAATTTAATAAAAGAGTTAATTATACATCAATAATTTCCTTATTTGTAACAATTTTAGTTGAATTAAGATTATTTCTTCCATCAACTTAGAGCTAAAAATATATAACTCGTAAAATTTCATGGATGACCGTTTCACCGATAACGCCCAACCCGCATGAACATGCGAGTACCGTCTACATTCCAGAGGGGGAGTAGGAATTTTTTTTATTATTTTTCTCAATGTCATTGAGGTTCACATAGTATTACTAACCAGAAGAATTTAATATTTGAAGATAAAAATAATTTGGGTCTTAAAGGGATAAACAAAGATAAAAAGTTTATTATGCTTTACTTTAATAAAGTTTTAATCCTATAACCCTTCTTTGTCATTATTTAGAGGGAAAATATGTAAATGGCTTGTATGTTTTCTAATAAAGTACTGAATTCTTCAAATAAAATACAATTATAATTATCTTTATTTGTAAGACTCTTTTCTTTCAGGCAGTAAAATGTAAACACTAAAATCTAATACGAGCAATGTTTCTCAAACCCATTTTAGAAAATACATTAGGAAAACTTTTCTTGATTAATTTGTTTAAGGCATAATTTAAAAAATAAATTATAAATTTTATTGTAGAACTCTGGAGTATAATAATACAACTATGAAACAGACATTTTATAACAATTATAAAACACCCTGTCTTTTCTAAGATTCATTCTTGCAATTAAAATTTAAAACAGTTATAAATATTTAAAATCTTATTTACTCATTTAAAATAATTATGCTTTACAATATTTTTAATATTTTTATGAGACACTAAAGATTTTTTTTTTTCAATATAACACATAACCCTGCAATTACACTCATATGCAAAAGTTCATAATTCCTAGGTTTAAAAAAAATTAGAGTAAAAGATAAAATAGATCAAAATCACTTGTGGCGAATCACATGATAAAATTTTTTTTTTTTTTTAAAGTACAGTTATGCACATCAAAATGATGATGTAACAGCTTGAAGAGGCATGACTAGTTCAGGCACATTTTTTTTTAATTGCTGAGGTTGGAAACATTGTTACACTTAAAAAAGTGCAGATGACATCACAAAAGAACAAAATGAATATGTCCATGAATGGGAAAAATTATTGAAATACTTGAATATGGACAATCCCAAACTAAAGTTTTGCAGACTCTGAATGTTTCTCCGAGTAAAATCTCAAAATTGTGGTTCTTTTTTTCAAAGTATTGGTGATGTTACTTGATGACCAGGACCAAGTTGACTAACAGAGATATCTGGTAATGAATATGCGATGTCAGATTGTCCACTTTGCCATAACTGGTTTCATTGCTGATACCAACTATAATTTCAAGACAGGTTATTGAAGACTCTATTTGGGCCATAAGCTAGATGACCAGAAATTTGTATCTCTCTTCTGCAAATAAATACAACTGTTTTAAGTGAAATTTGGGAGAACAGCAATGGAGTTGAATATAGTGAATCAATGCATTGTTCAGTAGTGAGTCTAGTGATTAATCTGTAAACATATTATCGCCATACAACTGGAAGAAAATAGAAATTTTTGTTTGAGAAAAAGCGTAGAAAGATATTTTCTTTCATGGAGTAATTGTGTGATCAAGCATAATGCTTGGACAGTTTCACAGATATCCATAAGAGATGAAGATATATCACTGCTCAAAGATACAAAGTGGGAAATCTACCTCAGATTCATCTGGTTTGAGGTGCAGTTAGTCTGGATTCCCATCCATGAGTAATAAATGAATGCCTCCATTCTATAGTCATAGTCAGTAATTTTTTTTAACATGAAGGAGAACATGCACTGGATTTCTACATCTATAGATCTTAGTTCTATAAACCATGAAGTGAATATTCGCAGAAGATAGCTACAGCACCCAACAAATTCAATTCCAGAATTAAAAACAGCTCCCCCATCAGATTTGAACTCTTTGAGCATATAGCAATAGTATCATTGAAAGAAGCATGGGAAATCATTGAGCAGCATGGATGGCTATTACAGGTGTTCAAACATCTTATTAAGCTTATTCTTTCAAACTACTGATAGGACAATTTTCTTACAACCTTATTTTGATGATAAATTTAATATTATTTCTGTCTTTTTATTAATTTATTACCTCATAAAAATTTTAAACCCACTCACAACATTTCTTTCACTTCTAATTTGTAATTCCTTAAGTTTACACAAACAGCAATAATACTTAAAATTTTTAAACATAAATTTGATTGCAAAAGCAAAAAGTACTTTTAATACATCAGATATAGGAATATTTTCCAGTATAATTACCATAATATTGAAATAAGTTTCATCTTTAGTATCTTGCTTCTTAAGAACAGACAATCGATTTGAAGAAGAAAGGTTGGATGCTGCATAAGTTAAATGTAAAGGAGGGCATCCTGACTCAAGTTTCACGCAACTGTAATCCTTATTTTCATCAAGAATCTAAAATAAAATATATAGATACAAACACTTGAGACATCATTAAGTCTTTCTTGAAAATCTTTAAAAGAAATTTTTACTTTAAAAAAATACACTACCTGAAAAATTCCATTGCTCAAAATTATAGTAATTGGAACACCCAGATAATTATTAACATGAAAAGGTGCATATGGTACAGGTGGTTTCTTTCCAACAGCTTTGTTTACTGCCTCTTGGAATGCCTTAATAAAATAAAATGCTTACTTAGAAAACTACATATATATTTTCTGAGTATTATGTATGCCATATATTTATTCTGATTTTTAAAAATTAATATATTCTCATACCTGTCCAAGATTTGTAAGAACATCCAGACATGTTTTGCTGACAGTTAATTCTAGAACATCCTGAGCAACAATATGAAGAGACATTTGTGGAGGTTCAAAAACAATTTCATCAGGTTCTTCCTCTTCTGGACTTAATTCTAGAGCATCATGTTCTTTGGATATCTTTGAAATACACATAAAATATTTGGGTATAAACATCATTTCAGATATACAAAACTGAATTACACAAATGAAATACTTAATAATGAATATTTTAGTTATTTAAATTTTACCTCCATCATTAACTCCCAAGAGCGATGACCTTTAGCAGTTTCTATGGGTTCAATTAGTGGTTCCCAAACAGCAATTTTTTCATTATAATATGACATTTCAAGACTAAAAGAACTTCCTATGTAAATCTAAAAGGATGAAAAGTAACAAAAATTATTATATACAGTTTATATACAACTAATATAATAAAAAAATTAAAAAGAATGAGAAAAGTGCATAACAAGAATTAATGAAAATAGTCAGCAAATCAAATGTTACTTAAAACAAATTTAAAAATATTTTCATATTTAATATGATTTATATGGAATACAAGAGATTTTTCCAGCTTGTGGTTGTTAAATATCTCTGTGAATGAGATCCAACAAAACAATTTTATGTGAATTTACAATTTCATGGAATAATAACTGAAAATAAAGTAATAAAATTTACAAAATACACACAACTTTAACAAGCTATTTCTTTATGAGTGATGAAATATTTTATAAAATATGTTCCCTAATGAAAGATTCATAAGATGATATTCAAATTACTGTATTTATTTCTACATATATAATAGACATGTTGAAATGTATTTCATCGAAAAATTGCTATTTTAATAAATAATAACAAAGTCACATATAAAGTTTTTGACTTTGTTACATGAAAATAAATAACACTTACTTTTAATGCACATCAAATGTCTCTCATTGTGTGCTTTAAGTATGATAGCACAGCCTTCAATGGTGCAATTGTTAAGTAAAACCAATATCAAAGAAAAGTGTAGACATTACAAGTATTAATGTGAGATTGAGAGCAAACAGCCTCAATAATAATTTTTCTCGCTTATCTTTCTAAGCAATGTTGCATGATAAACTTTCACTGAAAACTTCAACAAAGAAAATGTATACACAAAAGAATTTAAAAAAGATAAACTCTTGAAAACATCAACGTTATAAATTTCAAAAGGGTCAAGGAACTGAATCATTTTTTGCCACTTTCAAAAATTCTCCAAATTTATGGATGATGACAATCAGAATATTGAAAGAGGGGGTTAAGTGGAAGTAAAATGCTAAAAATATTTTGAGAGTTGCAAAATGAAATCAAAAACCAAATTCATCCTGATGAAGACTGGATCACAGATTTAGTAATTTAATTAGACCTGAGACTGATCATTTTGTATAAATCAAACATGGATTATCAGGGTAAAAAAAACCAGTGATTACTAAAACATTTTATACTGTGATCATGTTTCTTAATGTAACGAAAATTACAGCAATCTTAATATGAAACAAACAATTTTACATTTCAAAAAACTGTTTATAGTTCTATGTGCAATGAAAATATGCAGCCCTGGTTTATGATTTAATAAAGGAATTCAAAAACAGGTTTCAAGATTTTCAGAAATATTATATTTTTGTTGGTACATTTGTGACTTTACTTTAAACTAATACAGCGATATCTGTTGATTTTTGCAAGGAATGTATACAGATAGAATCTGGCATTCAAATTCAAGAAAATTTTAAACTATATAAGCCTCTTCCTAAACTTACAGTGCACATAATAGTATTTTCTAAAAGAAAAATACCCCCATCCCACTTTACAATAATATTGTTACATAGATCTGGATTCAAGGATTTTATGCAAAACAGTCACAAAGAAAAATAAAAAATCTTTAAGAGGGATGCGAATTTATTATTAGAAATCCAATTTTTCAAATACAGGATTCCGCAGCAATATTCATAGAGTAATCTTCGAAGGTCTTCACACCTTCTAAAGCACTCAAACACAACTATCAGTGTTTAAAATACACGTATGCAAAAGATTATTCACAAGCACAGCCGAGTTAATCAAAACAATGCTCACTAATTGCTGGTTGAATCAAGACTGACTGGTTGCGGCTGTACTGCTCTGTTTATAGACCCGGCGGAAACTTCCAGAAAAATCTGCATGAGTCATAGTGCGTGAAATTAGTGGAGAGATCCACTACTTTGTAGAAGAATCCAGAGGGAACCAAACTTGCCAACATGGTCACCAATGACGCCAAAACGGTCGCCAAATTGGTGGCCAATGTAGTCATTAAATATGACGCCAACTTGGCTAAATCGGCAAGATTTCGCGAAGTTCTCATTGAATCACCACTATAGCGTAAGGAACGGCATTGCTTATGAATATTATAATTTTAACATAAAATAAATGTAACAGAGTAATATAAATGCATTACACACCCAAATACAGATTTACACTATTTACACAAAATTCGTAACAATATTATTTGTAATTATTATGCAAAAGATACTATTTTCAAGGAAGTAGGAAACTAGAACTAAAGTATCTGAGAAGATACTTAAGACCTCATTGAGAATTGTAACTAGAATATTTCTATTGAATTAAATATTAGTACTTAAAGCATTAGTATTCTAAAAACAACAAATGGTTCACTAATTCCATATACTCTTTTAACTTCCTTTAAAAAAAAATCATTAATTTATTAAATTTAAAGAATTTAGGTAAGTTTATTATATTTCCTAAGTTTGTTTTCTCTTTAAGGCTCTAGAGAGAGTGAGAGTATAATATAAATATGACCCAAAATAACTCTTTATTTACAAATATGGACCAGAGAAGCCAAAAGATTTGGACAATCCTAAGATATTTAATGCACACACATACATATTACATATATATACAGTGAAATACGTTTAAAGCAAAAATGCTTAAGACAAAATATCAGTTAGTACAAAATATAACAGTCCAGACAAACTACTACGTATTTTCATGCATTTTCTCTTAACATAAAAAGATTTCCTTTCTGGGAATGAACAAAATATGGAAAACACCAGCCAGCAGGTGAGATTTAAGAAGGGTGTGAAATGAAAAAGAGGTAGTTTCACATGTTTCGTAGAAAGCAGGTTAACTTAGCTTTAAAATACCCTTGGAGTAGCCTATGACATGAGACAATTTTGTTTGTCTTTCACCCTCCACTCACTAAAAATGCCACACAGAGTTAAGGTTTTGAAAAAAAATCACCTCTCTCTCTCTCCCGTGCGCAAAATATCTATCTATATATATATAAGGGTTGCCACAAAGGAAAAGTGGACATATGTTATTGTATCACATTGAGTACAGCTATAGCAGCGCCACCAAACAGGGATACCAAGGACGCTAGGAAGTGTACACTGCATATGACGTTTAACAGTAAAACCTGTTAGTGGTAGAGAAAATTAATTGAAAGTAAAGACATGCTATATAGAGATGTATCCTGATCGAAACAACACAAGGTAGTATGGTTTATGATTGCAGGAGGTGAGCTTAATGCAGACATCTATTGATGAATAGTGGCAGTCTATGGCAAGGACTGTTCAGGTCAAATGTCTGCAAATAACTGATGTTAAAGTTTTCAAGAAGGGCAGCAAACAATATCGGATCTCCATGATAATGTCTGCCCACACATCTCCCGTGAATCCTAGGTAACTTTAAAAAAATCCTTAGAGAAATGTTAGAGCATCCACTGTACAGTCTGGGTTAGTCACCCAGTTACTTCTTGGCTTTTAGGGCACTTAGAGAGTATTATATTTCTATTTAAACAATGAAGTGAAGGAAACTGCACAACTTTCACAAAAGTCAACCACGTTCTTTCTAGAGTGAAGGCATAGATCTGCTACCAAAATAATTTCTTGTGATTTCCAAGATATTCTTTTCATTCAACTTGTCCACTTTTCATTTGGGCAACCCTTATATATAGGAGAAAAGGGACTCATTCACTTAATCATCATGATATCTCCAAAACAATTATATCTAAACACTTCAAATTTGGTGAGCATTTCTTTTGTAGAGTAGGAATTTGATGAACAAGTTTTGCAAATATTGTCTACCGGGAGGGCAGGGGATGTTACAAGGGTGAAAAAGATTATTTGTCGATACATATATACAGGAGAAAAGTAACTCACACCCTCATTATGAAAACTTTTACAGACGTATTGGATTAGACCCCCCTACAGACTAGAAATTCAGCAGAAATGTTTCTTGTGTTGTGTAGAGATCTGCTAAAAATCAAGTTTGCAGAAATTTACTCACATGGAAGGTTGCAGTAGAGTATAGGTTGAAAAAAAAAATCCTATTTTGGAGCTATTAGACCAACATACTCGGAATTGGGTACCGAAATTTCTTTGTAAAGTAGAGATTCATTAAAAACAGGTTTTGCAGAAATCATCTCCTACAGTGGCATTACAGATAATATTTATATATTTGACTTCAGGTAATATTTATATAATGACTGACAGATAAACTCTGAAAAAAAAAATAGATAATTAAAATATATTTTTTTTATTTGACTTCATTATTTAATTTTCTTAATTCGTCTTTCCCGGGAGTTTAATTTGCAGTTTATTTAAAATTATTCAAAATGTAAATTAAATTTTGATCTCAAAATTTTCTTTGTCTTTCTATTTCAATCTTTTTATTTTTCAATTTACCCATGTAAAGAACAGGTATGCCTGCAAGTAATTAACTTAATTACTAGATTAACAACTTAAGCTTCAAAATAATGCTTAAAACTTTGCTTACATTGCTTGCCCAGTCTCGTATATCAGCTTGGAAAGAAGATTCCATGAGAAGCATAGGAACAGTGCGAGTGCCAACACCGGCTTCAATTGTAATAACAACCTTTCGCATTGTGAACAGCATCTGTAAATAAAAACTTTAAAGTTAAACATGATAATTTTTTTCTACACATAATGACTTTAGATTCCAAAAAACTATATTTAAAAAAAAATTTTACTTCAGTAAATATTAAAATACAAATCTTAATTTTCCATTTTTATGCAGTTTTAAAAGCAAGGATTTGTATGTATAAATATATATATCAAATTTAAAGGTAACCTGTTGATGGATATTTGTGGGAATAGGACAAATAGACTCTTCTTTCTCTTCTTCAAGTGCATCTTTGGCAGTAACAGTTTCTAAAAACCAATATTTGTTATCTTTCAAAGCTTTCTCATTCCATAAGTTGCAATAATCTTCTTTTTCTATCTTTGTTTCACTATCGTTTACAGTCTGAAAATTGAACGAAAAATTATTTGAACAAAAATAACCATAAATTTACATATAACAGATTTGTATTACATGCTAATTGGAAAAAAAATTCATAAAAAAATAAATATTTTATTCTATTTAGAACTTTCTTTTGGTCTATATATATATATATATATATATATATATATAATGTAACAAATAAATTTTGCAGGTAGTTGTGACAAGACAAATAGCAGAGTAGAAACAAATTTATTAACATAAAAGAGAGTGTAGCACTTATAGCATCCTTTCGCTACAAGTACAGAATCGGGATTTCAAATTTTCTTAGAAACAGATCCATTAGAGTAAAATACAACAACTCTTTGTCTGACCTGTTTGGCCTTTAACAAGGTTCAGTCCTTAGCCCTGTCCTGTTTTTCTTATATATTTCTCAGATTGAGAGAGATATTGCCAAATTTTGTAAAGTGAGAATATTTTCTGATGACATTATTATATGGAACTCTGGCTCTGACCTAGATGCAATTGAACATAACCTCAACTGTGCTCTGAGAGAAGCTCGCTGTTTTGCAGAGTTCCATAAATTGACATTTAATGCTTTTAAATCATTGACAACTTTCTTTACCAAAAACAGACATCTCTACAATTACCAGCCTGAGATATTTATGAATGGAATTAAATTAAACTATGATAAAAAGGCTAAATATTTAGGTTATATACTGGATCAGGAAATCAGAAGTAATAGACACTTTGAAAGTCAAGAGGCTAAGGGCAGAATTAGACTTAATCTCCTCAAGTTCATTTCTGGTCATGACTGGGGAGCTGATGCAAACACACTTCGAACCACCTATATTTCTCTGATTAGGTCAATATTGGAGTATGGTCTCCCTATCTATGCATGCGCTTCCAAATCTAATCTGGACAAGCAGGAGAGAGTTCAGCTGAGTGCTGGTAGTATCATTTCAGGACTCCGACTCAGCTGTCCAAATGACATTGTGCTCTTTGAGAATAACCTGCTCCCACTATTGTTGAGAAAATCTTACTGTCTCTCAAAATATTATAACAAACTTTCCAGTTTCGGTGATCAGCATAGAACCTCTGCAAATTTCTGCAACTGAACAGACAATCAACGTCTGAAGAAACATAGCCCATTTTCTCTAGCAAAGACGCTGGGTTTGCCTTCTGCTAATGTGGAACCTCATTCTTTATGTCCAGTGGGCTTTGATCTGAAACTTGAAGAAACTAATTTCCATGAAGAACTTCTGTCTAGAGTTGTTAAACACTCTGAGGTTCCAGATTCCATCAGACAGATGGCTTTGGAAACAATAAACTGTATCTCCAGACATCTTTACAGATCTATACTGATGGCAGCAGATGTGATGGGGAAATTTCTGGTAGTAGAGTACACATTCTTACTCCTACCAGAGTCATGGACATTAAGATCAAAAATCCAAACTTTTGCTCAGTTTTTAGATTGGAGCTTATTGCTATCGGAAGGGGTTTACAGTATGCATGTGAAACCGAGGTTCAGTTTCAAGACGTTTGGATTCTGACTGATAGCCATGCTTCTGTAGAACATCTTTCCAATTGGACATCTATAGGGGACCAAACTAGCTTTGATATCCTTAATTTTCTTGATCGAATTTCTTCTAATCATCCTGTACATTTTCAGTGGGTCTCATCCCGCATGGAGATTGATGGTAATGAGAAAGCCGATTTCTTAGCCAGGACTGCAGCTGAAGAGGAGGTGAGCCCTACTATAGGTATCTTACATTCACTGAATTATCTTCCCTTAAGAAGATTGAACATCATCTTAGAAGAACTCCTCCTAGTCGTCCTTGGTACTTTGGAAGAAATCCAGAAGGTTCATTCAAGCTTATGCCTAGGAAATACCAGACTGCCTTCTCGCGCTTTGTGAGCAGCCATATAAAAGTTCTCACTTTTTGCCAGGGTCAAAAGATATTTCCAGAGCGCTATTTGTGCTATTCTGAGCTTGTCTCTCCTTCCCTCATCTTGACTTGCTTGGATTTCAAAAAGGACGAGGTCCTTCTAGACCCTCTTCTGTTTTTAGATTTCCTTGATTTTTTTGGATTTATGGAGATTGTCTAGCATTTCTAGACAATCTGGGATTAGAAACAACAAGTATAGAATGAGAAAAGAGACAGAAGAATCCCCACATTCTCTCAACAAGTGAATTTCAACGAGAATAAATAGGATATTACAATCATATGATTAATTAAAGAAAATAGTAGTTATTTCTAGAAATTGTATAGATGTTTTAAGAAAAAACAGCACAACATACTTGTTGAGAAAAGCATATGTAAGCTATTAAGATATCCTTTTTCTAGGAATCATAAATAAATCTGTCAAAGCAAAGGGTTTAATTTTTCTAACATGGTAAATGAAATGAGACTAGCATTTAGAAAAACAACATTTGTAAGTAGAACACACAGAAAAAATACACAATATAAAATTTAAATTCTTAAATTAATATTAAGTGAATGTTAACTACACGCACACACTCGGTGATGCTGAGAAAAAATTGTGAATACTAAACTATCATTACTAATATCACTATACTATGGTAGCAGATTTTCTTCTAAGCATGGACTCTACAAGTTGCTGAAACCATTGAGCAGAAATGCTAACAAAATAACAGTTCTGAATTTTCTCAGATTAGATTATGATATTTTGGAATTTTTTAAAGATCTTTTAAGCTTGTTTTTCAAATGCTCAACTGAGTTGAATAGGATGCATTGAAGTAATTGACACTCTGAAATATTTTTTTTCAAACCAATTTAGATTCAAACAAGTGGCAGGTTACATTATCCTGAGGGAAATAGCCATAATTATCATGAAATACTGTGTCCATAAATGGTATACATGGGCAGAGATGAGATAGGCACAGGCATTGACAGGTACTTTCAGTGAAACTATGAGACCAAGAGTATATCAGAAAATGCTTTCCAGGATAGCATCATGCATAGACCACATAGCTAATGTCAGAAAAAAAGAAATCTTGACTTGTCAGACAAAGCAACTTTCTTCCATTTATCAAGTATCGAATTTCTGCCCTTTGTAACCCACAAAAGTACTTTTCTTCTATTTTGCAATGAAATCCAAAGGACTCGTGCTGTTTCCAGGCTATTAAGATCAATTCATTTTAAGATTTATCTAACTAATTGTATGACTGTGCTGTGCAACATTTAACAGTGATGCATTTTTTTTTCTAATGCTGCTGTAGAAAATGCAAATTAGTCACTTGGCATCTCTTAGTGGTTCACAAGCTATTTCCACTCTCATTATTCCACTCAAAGCTCCTTTAATTTAGGTACCATACTATCAAACAAAAAAATAAAAGATTTCCAGCACCAGAGACACTGGCCATTTAAGGTACCCACAATCATGTTACATGCAAGATTAATCTTTTAATTTCCTTATCAGCAGACTAATTACAACATTAATTAACCCTTCTGACCAAGAGAACATTTACATCACACACATAGAAAATCTAGTTTGCTACATCAATGTTATATGCTGCAGCTAAATCGAAGTTAGAGTTAAGAATGTTCTTAATTTTTGGACAAAAAGTGTGGAATACTTTGCATATTTTTTCTAAATTAAGGTACTAAGTTGTTAAAAAAGTTAATGGGGTGAAGCTTACAAAAAACAATTGTATTCTACCACTTTGTTTTGAGAGAGAATTATTACAAATTCACAAAGAATATATATAAAATATGATAAGCAATCACAACATTGTAACTAAACCACTCTACCTCTGACAGAAAAAAGATTGGCAATGAGCTTATATATTTAAGTGATCAACCAATTTATTTGTATGCCTAATATACATATATATAAATATTAAAAGAGTGTAATATTTTTTTTTAAAACTTTAATTCGCTATTTTACATGTAATAGCAAACTAATCAAAAGCTAATAAAAGAATACAATTCTACTAATTAAACTTTCTACCCATTTTTTTAAAACTGATCTTTTGATATTCTCATCAGATTTTACTTCTGACAATTGGAAATTTATGTATTCCTCAAAAATATGCATTCCTTTTGTTAAATACATCAGGTGGAAGATATTTGCAAGACAGTAGCCATTGTACAGCTCAACTTGATTTTACCAACTCGAGGTTATTGTTCTATCCTTAAAAAAATATAGTGAAACTGCTAAAAAATTCATTCTACAGATTTGTGTCAAATTTATTATTTTCCGTGAGTTCAACAGGCAAAGCCATTAAAAATATTAATAAAATCTCGTTTTAAGGAAGTTTTTTAGTGAAGTGTAACACCTTTAATATGTAATGCTTTCAGAGTTATAGATATTTTGATGGACTTCAGTTTAGTGATCAATCACTACAGCAAAATAATGTTACCATGACCATATGATACAGAAAAAAAACATTACTTAAAAATTCATATGATTATTATACTTAAGAGATCAGAAAGGTTTTGCAAGAACTCGGAGATCAATCTGATGAAAGAGGCAACATTGAATTACAACACGTATCTGATTCCAAATTTCGGATGATCAGACAGATATTTTGGAACTAAAATAAATCTTGTATGACATATGCCTAAAAAATAAAAGGTATGATTCTTCTATCCATTTTGCACCATGATGGAAACGTTTCACAAGAAAAGGAAAACAAACCAGACATAATTTTGTTCCATAATTAAACTATAAAATGGAGTAGAAAGGACAAATAATCTAAGTGCTACTTATACATGCAAAAGAGGAATATAAAGATGGCTAGGGTGAAGTCTAGGCGCAATTAATTTTTTATGCATATCAATCCATCACACAATGAACCAAACCTTTCAAAAGGTCTCTTTTCCTAAAGAAACTTGTGCTCTTAAGAAAATTGCAAAAATGTTAAAAAAAAAACATGTTAGGAACAGAAAAGATTTCCTAAGAAGATTTAGTTCATAAGATGTTCCTAGCTTCAAAAGGTAAAACTTCACATGTCAGAACATTTGAATAAATAATGGTGTAAACAAAGTGGTTCTAAGAAGATAGAGAAACTCAGATCAGATGTGCATTATAGCAGGCATTTCTCTGCTAAGAACATGTAAATATTTACTCTTAAATCTTTTTTATTATAGGAAGCATTATAAACAATAATGTAATTATAATGTGCAAATAAGAATCGTAACTAAAACTCATGAATTGTTTCATTTGCTTTAATATTTTCAAAATCTTAAGCTTAATCAAGAGACTGGTTGAAAGAGGGGGGACATGAATAAAGTAAAATATACTTGATACAATAATAATTGCTAATATATTGCTAAAATGAGCAAAATAAAAAATATTTCTTAAGACCCATAACGCATGTTTAAGAACTGGGTGGATTAGGCCCACACAGGTGAAACGAGATATTTCAACCGGGTAGGAAGGTTAAGCAAATTTTAAATCCGAATTTATTTTAAATCTAGTAATGAATATCAAAATTTTTTAATAACATTTAAAATTATATACTAAAATAAAGAAAATAAATTTATTGAATATTTAATATAAACCCAAGAATTAATTTTTAGTTTTGCTCGGTATATTTCACCCAGTCTAAGTCAGCATTTGGCATGGGATAATCCACTCTAGTTTATCCCTGTTGATATAATGGTCCTGATCATAACCCTTACAGAATATATAGTAGTCAGAATTGAAGGGATGATAGCATAAGGTCATTTTGTCTCTCTTTAGAAATATTTGAAAATCCATGCTCCATTGTACATGGGTGCACAAGTTGCGAAAAAAATTTAATTGTTGAATTTTTTCTAAAATGCATTCCATTTCATTTATTTATAATTTGATTATACATTTGAATTTCCCCAGCAAATACAAACTTTCAGAGTAAATTAAAAAAATAATCAAATGTATTTCAAAAATAAACCAATGATAATACTTCAATCACTTTTTCTTTAAAATCATGCAAAATAATACAAAACAAATGTTTTGAATAAAAAATAATTTAAAAATATCAAAACCAATATTTTGTTTTAGAGTAATATTAGTTATATACTACAGATCAATCAACACCATTATGTGAATCATTAGAATAATCAAAATTTTCTTTTTACTTACAGGTTCAGATACTATTGATGATAAAATATTTGTCAGAAGATGAACAGTACCAGGTGAAATATGTAAAATGAGATCTCTAAACATAACATCCATATGCTGAGAATGCTCTCTAAAATTACACTGAATATCTATATCACAGGGGCTTAAAATCTGAAAAGATATATAAATATTACCCTTTCAATACATAATTTACAAAATCTTAACAAAAAGTAATCTTTTCTGATATATCTAAGGTATTGAAGTGTAATTAGCACTTGAATGTATGAATTATTTATTCATAAGGTTGATGATTAATTCATGCATTTATAGTTTTCATAAATTTTTAATAATAAATCTCTATCATATAGGAGGAAAGACACTTAAATAAAATTTTTACTTACACAAAAATTCATGATTACATTATTTGTAAGATATTTTAACACAATGAAGGAATATTAAAAATCTGATAATAAACAAAATAAATCCTAGCAAATTATCTACATTTAATTGCATACAACTATTAAACTGAACTGACTTTAAAGAAACACAAATGGAATATTTAAGGAATTAAAATATTATTAGAAATATAATAATCAAAATATATTTATTTCAGAACTGAAGAAAAAAATTACCTTAGCTGAAGTTTCATCCCTTTTGTCACAATTGAAGCATGCAGTATAAAATGTCAAATTTTTAATCGAACCTGTTATTGCTTGGGAAGAACCAGACATAGTCACTCTTAAGTCAATTTCATTCTAAAAGAAATTTGTAAACATGTTTATCTTTTTTTATGTAATGCACATATGATAACATATAAAAAAAATTGAGCAAATAATTAAAATGTATTCACTTTTTAAAAATTAGTATTGTTATAACAGCTGATAAATAGTTTTAAAAAATCAAAAACAATATCTAAAAATAAATATGAAGATAGTTGTCTAAAAGTAAATATGCATGTATGTTATGTTCTTTATAGCACACACAGACTAACTACTCTTACAGTTCTAAATGGTTTATTATACCACCATGAATTAACAAAAGAATTAATTAAAAATAATTTTATTTTTAAAAGCTAAAAACAGGTACAGCATATTAAAAAAACTAATTAAAATTCATTAAACTTTTAGTAATAATACTCAGTAAAATAATTTCTCAATTAAAAATTTGGTACTTATGTATAATCAGAATCTATTGGCGACATTACATGATACAAAGCACCTGGTTGCCAATTCAGCATGCCTGACACATAGGAAATTGAGATTGCCAACTTGGCGAGTTATTAATAGAGTTGGCAATTGTTGCCATAATATGCAAGTACCAAAAATATTTTTTGAAGTATGTTTCTTAATCTTAAATTTTACATTATCTTTACATTATTGTTACAAATTAATATGGAAGTTTAAAACATCAAAGTAAATAAAAATGTAATAAAAATTTTAAGCATAAATAGTATTATATAAATTAATATACAGGAGATTAATTACATTAAATTAAAACTTAATATTCCTTAACATAAAAACATGAATTAAGTTGCATTTGTTTCAATGTTTATCTATTCATAATTTTTCACAACAAAATATTCACAAGCTTTTTATTTTAAAGTTTCAAGGTTTACAAATTTAAAAGTCATACATTAAGAAAAATGGCGTTGGAATCTTCATCTTCTATATTTTCCACTAAAACTATGTCTGGTTTTTGTACTTTCAAAAATATCACAGTTGAACCAGTTGCTTGACTAAGACTGTCATCAGAAATTGAATGGGATGCTGTTGCCATTGCCTGTTTAGTGTTTGATTCTAAATTTTAAAAAATAATAAATCTTTTTTTAAAATGCATTTACTCAATTTACAGTACAAAAAATTTTAGAATGAAAAAATGTCAAAATGAAAATAAATCAGAATCGATTAATTGATGCTCATGAAAGCATGATAGTCCAAAAATGATGTAGCAAGACGGCCTTTATGAAAAGTTTAATACAGGATGTGATAACCCCTGACATGAATGCAGCTATCACAATAAACTCTCATGCTGTATGATACTCAACCACAGGCAATACAAAATCCTAACATTAAAAAATAAACATTTAATTTATTAAATGAAAGAATTAGGAGGGAAACATGTCAGAACACCTTATCTGGTTACTATCAACAAAACACAATCTTAAATAATCAGATATACAGTAACTGGCATAACAGAAATTTGCATAATTTGCTGATGGCACAATTGCAGTGAATATACTAAGGCAGGAGTGGACAACTTGCTTTGGCTTATACGTCACATTGTCAGAGTGCAGGAGGCAGCACCTTTTTTAAAATGATTACATTCATTTTAAAAAATAATAAATAAAAGTTAAATAAAATAGTTGCAGTTTCCTTCAATTCATTTACTGTGATTATTTCATATTATCTACAGCTGCAAGAACATTTAGTTTTAGAATTAGTTTAATGATACAAATGTACCCACAGTCACACTCTTCTCTCTTTTTCTTTTTAACAGGAATGAGATTGCTTGTTGAAATTCTCATCATAGCCTGTAAGCTTATGTCAGCCAACTTGCATCTATATTTACTGTTGTTGATGTCAGGCAAGAAAACTTTGCATACAAATATATGTAGACGAAAATATAAAGAACTACTTCTCAGCAAATTTATTCGTAAGGGGAAATTTTTAGACAAAGATTTGTAAAAGTCAATTAATGTCATAGCATAGAACATTTCCTTCACACAATGATCTGATTGCAAGTCAATAAGTTCAAGCTGTAACTCCTCAGGTGCTATATCAATATCAGCAGTAATGAGATAACAGAGCAAATTGAATTTAGACCCAATTTTTTTAAGCTCCTGAGACCTTGTAGCCTTGCCCTCCAAACTCACCAGATGATCTCTTTGTACAAACACTTTCAGATATTTTGTTTTCCTAATAAGGGAATAAAGGAATTCTGTTTTCCCAATAGTGAAAAATACAACATGAATCTTTGATCATGCATGGAAAAGAAAACTCGATTCAAAGTGGATTTTCTGAATATCTTGGCAGTCCGTAAAAAAACTCTTTGCACACCTCTGTTTTCACATCCCTGTACAAAGGTCATGAAAACAGATTTGAGAAATCGGGAGATAATGACAAAATATGATGCAAAAACCAATTAGATGAATTTGTTTAAAGGTGAAATAATGTACAACACTGTTCATGAGGTCGTGATATCACACCCACTCTTTTACCAAGGTACTTCTTAGCTCAGAGAGTATTCTGGGAGGAAACTGGCAAGCTGCAATTACTCTGCCAAAAGCATCCTAAACATTCTGTAAAGATATCTGGTCTACAATTGGTCTGAATAGGCAGCCAGCTACTCTATCCTCTAATTATCCTCAAATTCTGTGATATTTGCCAGTCATCCTGCCAAGTTCAGTGTGGATGACTATTATCATCTGTATAAAAGGAGTGAGTGCCAATAATCATTTTGAAAAACCTAAAACAGGGCTCTAAGATCTCATCTTTAAAGCTTAGATCAGTCAAGACACCTCACTGAAAGATGTGCAGCCCTGTGCATCTGTCCAATATCATGCTGGTCCAGTTCAATAACACCATCTCAGTCGTGGTTCACTACCATCAAGTTAAAGGGATGGCATTGGGTTCCCAGTTATCACGATATGTGAACACATCAAGAATAGGTGTTCAGATCAAATCTTGACAAACAGTGAAGAAAACATAAGCTCATTGTTCCTGTTTCCTAGGATGATGTTATCTTTTACATGTCAAGTAAGCTCTCTTATGACCTGGAGTGAGTAGAACACAAACCATTGGTCTGGTACAAAATCTTTGTCTCATTAGACTTTCAAAAAACAAAATACTATGAAAGAAACACCAGATGCAGCAGAGAACTTGATGAAGTAGATGTATAACAGCTATTTAACAAGTCAAGAAACAGTCATCATGGCTAGTAGTGGCTCTTGGATGCCCTGTAACTAGTCTTCTGAAACTGGTTCCATAATCTAGAAACCAGATTTTGAGACACATTGAGCCATCTTGTACCCTGTGCTTGAGATTGGTCTACCTCCAGTCTCCCAAATTCTATCCATCAATCAGAAGTTATATTTGTGTCATTGTTCGCAAGATTCAAAATTAATCTGAAACCTTCAGAAACAGAAGCAAAACAAAAACCACTGAGAGTAGTGTTTGAAGCATTTGTCACATGTTTTCTTAATTCGCATAAAATAAGAAATTGAATTTGACTAGATAAATAAAAGATACTTTTCTTTACTATAATTCCCAATTTTCATTAAAAATGAATTGGTAGCTTTAGAAAGATCAGTAAAAATATGAATATTCCTGAACCTTTGCACACCATTATAATTACTTGGATTTATTGCTATGAAACTTTTACATTATTGGTTCACAGGAAAAGGTACTAAAAGATTCAGAGTGCAGTCATACACAAATTTAAAAGTGCTTCCAATATAATTATCTGGTGAAGAAGTAAGACAAATGGCAATACAGAATTCGAGATTACATTTGAAATATATACTAATTCATCATATTCTATATCTCACTCCCTTTTATTGACAAACCTTCATATATATATAATGTACAGTGGTGGCTAAAATTGTGAACATTTTTTTAAAAATTGTTACATTTTTTAAGTTAGTAGGCTAATAGAAAATTTTACATAGCATAAGATGTAAAGTCTTTTGAATCATTTTAAAGACAATTTAATACCAAATTCAATACAAAAAATAAAATTCAAATATTTGCAACAAAAAAAAAAGTGATGCTTCAATAACTGTCGATATACATTAAATACTGAAGATAGCAGTGAGTTATCAAAGCTTAGTGAGGTTGACTTTATTCTTTATTACAGCTTCACATTGATGTTTCATTGAGCTGAAAATAGTTTTAAGCTCTTCATTCGTTATTAAATGATGCCAGGAAACAATTATATATCCTCAATTAGTTCGTTTTTATTTCATGGGTACCTCATTCGGACAAGAGTTTTCAAAGAGTGCCACAAGTTTTCGATAGGATCAAGGCTTAAAACTATTTTCAGCTCAATGAAACATTGATGTGAAGCTGTAATAAAGAATAAAGGCAACCTCACTAAGCTATGATAACTCACTACTATCATCAGTATCTAATGTATATCAACAGTTATTGCAGCATAACTTTTTTTGCATTGCAAATATTAGAATTTTCTTTTTTTTTGTATTAAATTGTCTTTAAAATGATACAAAAGACTTTGCATTTTGTGCAACGTAAAATTTTCTATAAACCTACAAACTTAAAAACAAAGCAATTTAAAAAATGTCCAAAAGTTTGGCCACCTCTGTGTATATTATATATATATATATTACACACATACAGTGGCACACACACATTAAGTATTTGTACACATACAAATACTTAATTAAATTTTACGTACTATATACTTAGAATTATAATCAAACGGGAAAAAAAATCAAAAGCCCTTGATTTTTTCCCCCGATTGATTACAATTCTAAGTATATAGTACGTAAAATTTAATTAAGTATTTGTTATTAGTGATTAATTTTATTAATTAATGCTAATTATTTATTCAATAATTAGTTTTTTACTGTGTTTTGTTCCCGAAAATCAACAAAATCAAAAGGAGCATAATACAAGAATGGTG
>BMAV01004667.1:28295-102077 GCA_019973955.1 Trichonephila inaurata madagascariensis | reverse complement strand
CCTGCGTGCGCTACTGCACACATACATATACACAAATACGCTTGTGAAAATGAAAACCATTATCTTTTAATAAATAATGTTTTTCTTTTCTATTATACTTTTGTAATTTTAATATAATTTGTAATTCAAGCAACTAATTCAATTTTGTCCTTCTCTATATAATAAACATTTTCATTTAAAAAAACCTGAAAAGAGCAATTAAATTATCTTTTTTAGAAAACTTTTTAGGAAAATTTGGGAAAAAACATTACCAGTTACATTTGATGAAACTGCAGAACCAGCAAAAAACTCTTGCAACATCATTATGTAGTCTAAACAAAATACTAATGAAAAGCTGGAAACAGTTGTTTGCACTGTAAAATAAAAGTTTAAAACATTTTAGCAATTAAAAAATTAAAAACTGCCTTATCATAGATTTGAAAAATTAAATTTTAAAGCAACAAAATGAAAAAATGCATAGAAAACAATAAATAAGATAGATTTACCTCTTTTATCTCCTGAGCTGTTCTGATTGAATTCAATATGAATCATGTTACCAGATGTATCAGAAGCCAACCGCTGCATCAATCTAAAAGTTAATATTTATGATATATTTAGTTTAAATCGACAAAGGAGGTTTTCACACTAAAAGAAAACCTTAATTATACACAAAAAATACAAAGGAATCCACAAATTTTAAATAAGATATAACCTCGAATTGAAACGTACGTAATTTCATTTTTCTTCCAATATACAACAAATGTTAAGTAAGCAGCCAAATCTCAATTGAATAAAATCCAGAAATTAACTATCTCCAAATTCAATGGAAATTAAAGGGCTATTAAAAGAAATTTCAAATTTAAAAAAAAAAAAATTTTAATTAAAAATTTTTAAGTTAATGTACTGGCCATATATATACAGTGGGGCCAAAATTGTGGACACTTTTTTAAATTGTTATGTTTTTTAAGTTTGTATGCTTATAGAAAATTTTACCTTGCATAAAATGCAAAGTATTTTATATCATTTTAAAGATAATTTAATACTGAATTCAATACAAAAAAAAAGAAAATTAAAATATTTGCAACAAAAAAGTTATGCTGCAATAAATGTCGATATACATTAGATACTAATGAAAGCAGTGAGTTATCAGAACTTAGTGAGGTTGCTGTTATTCTTTATCGCAACTTCACATCGATGTTTTATTGAGCTAAAAATAGTTTTAAGCTCTTCCTTCATTATTACATGATGCCAGGAAACAATTATATCCTGAATTAGTTCCTTTTTATTTCATGGGTACCTCATTCGAACAAGAGTTTTCAAACGGCGCCGCAAGTTTTCGATAGGATTGAGGTCAGGACTGTTTTCTGGCCAGGATAACAATGATATTTAGTCAAAAAGCAATGACATCAAATAAAAGAGTATATTGGATGAGAAAGTGGTATTTCCTACGTTAAAATTACATATAAGGTGGGTAGTTCAGTGACTGCATTTGGAGACTGAAAGTTTTGTTTAAGATGTCAGGAGACAAATTTAATAAAAAACAAAGCAGGAAAAGGTCAAAAAAGGTGCACCACATCTGTTGATGACAGAAGAACAAAAATACTATGTTTCAGAGATAAAAGAATTTCATGAACATCCATCAGAAGTGATCTGAGTGATGTTGGTGTTTCTGTCAATTCAAAAACAATCAGGAGTAGATTAGCAAATGTAAGTCTACAAGGTAGAATTCCATGAAAAAAGCCATATCTCAATTTACAGCAGTGCTAAAAAGGACTATAGTGGGCAATGGAACACATTAATTGGACAAAAGATTTTTGGTCACAAATTATATAGAGGGACGAAACTAAAATATCGTTATTCGGTAGTGATAGCCTAAAATATGTAAGACATAGAATCGCAGAAATGCTACATCCTGACTTC
The DNA here is from genome assembly GCA_019973955.1 of Trichonephila inaurata madagascariensis. NCBI lineage: Eukaryota > Metazoa > Arthropoda > Arachnida > Araneae > Nephilidae > Trichonephila > Trichonephila inaurata. The sequence continues at coordinate 100,178 of BMAV01004667.1, read as the reverse complement.
TTCCAGGCAACTGTGAAGCCCCTACACAGTTTTATCATTTAGTCATGCATATCAGCAGATGGTATAGGTCACCTTTATATCATGGATGGGAGACTGCATGCCATAAAATACATTGACACCATTGTATAGACCTCAAACCTCTGCCTTCCATTAGGGATCTATTTACCAACAATGCTTCATTTAATTTTCACCAAGATTCTGTTCCTTACCACACAGTAAAGAAATTGAAAGACTGGTACCGTTTTAAGACCATGGAGTTGTTGTTCTGGCCAGGAAATAGTCCTAACCTCAATCCTATCAAAAATTTGTGGCACCGTTTGAAAACTCTTGTCCGAATGAGGTACCCATGAAATAAAAATGAACTAATTGAGGTCATAATAGTTTCCTGGCATCATGTAATAATGAAGGAAGAGCTTAAAATTATTTTCAGCTCAATGAAACATCAATGTGAAGCTGTAACAAAGAATAAAGGCAACCTCACTAAGCTCTTATAACTCACTGCTATCATCAGTATCTAATGTATATCGACAGTTATTGCAGCATAACTTTTTTTGTGTTACAAATATTTGAATTTTCTTTTTTTTATTGAATTCAGTATTAAATTTTCTTTAAAATGATATAAAATACTTTGCATTTTAAGCATACGAACTTAAAAAAAATAACTATTTTCAAAAGTGTCTACCATTTTGGCCAACACAGTGTGTGTGTGCGTGTGTGTGTATGCGTGTGCATGCATGCGTGCTTTCAATACATATTTTTTACAACACAGTAAAGATTTCCCAAGAAATAACATGATATCCTTTTAAAAAAGAAATAGACCAGCAATTTCAACTTTTATGAGAAATTCCAAAGCATAAGTTAGTAATACTGAAGATAAATTCTAAAAAATAAGACAGCCAAGATAAATTTTTTTAAATGTATAAAAAAATCAAATGGATTCTTTTTTAAAAAAATCAGACATGATTTCTGAAATTAAATCGAATAAGGAATCAGTTATCTAAATATGTAGTATATAAGGATTGAAAGAATCTTTTAATTACCAATTAGTTAATCATGAAACTTTTAACAGAAAGTTTTAAAATTTTTTAATTGTCCTTTAAAATGAATGGAATATTTAAATAATTAGCAATTTCATATAATTCCATTATATATTTTTGCCATATAAGCATTTATATAATGGCAAAAAGATATAATTAAGTTTCCAAAGATATTAGAAAATTAGCGCAGTTAACTCTGAATTAACGGCCTTAAAAAAATCCAGCATGATAAAACTTTATGTTTAAAATATATGTGTTGCTTTTCTGTACATATTTTTTAAACTTAAGTTTAGAATTAAATCTCAAAATTTTAATGTATAATTCTGAAAAATAAACATGAGGAATAAATTAATACCTTGTGATACCAGTTTTACGAGTTTTTCTAGTGTCGTCTAATCGAACATCAGTTAAAAACACTTGAGCTAACATTGAAGAATCTGTCATCATTTCTGCATGTGCTTCTAAAACTTTCACTTCTACTTCTGCCATAGAACAAGATCCTTTTCTTTCACAAACTCCAATAGTCTAAAGAAATTTCACCGATACTTGAACATTAAAATTATAACAAATTGAATTACTTACAGCAAGACCTCTACTTTAAACAAAAAAAAGTAATATCTTTCACTAAAAATAAAATTTAAGGGGAAAATAGTTACAGCTTCAAAAAAATCAAAGAAACCAAAGAATACAGAATTGTGGATGGTTTTGTAAGTATACCGAGAAATATTCCAAGGAAAAAATTAATATAACAAATCCTCGAATTCTATTTGAAAACTAAACAAAAACACTTAAGAAATCTCAAATTTTAAATAGTGAAAGAATATAACTTTATTTTTGTCTTTGTTTAAACTCAAAAATATAAAGCCAAACTTTTTATTGACACAAGATTTCACTGGGAAATCTAATATACTTTCAAATGTTAAAAATAGTCTGCTTTTAAAAAAGTAATCATAGTTTTTAAATACCTTAAGAAAGTATAAAATTTTAATTTAAAAAGTTTAATTATAATCTTAAACCCTACAATTTTTTAAATATAATATATCAGCACAGATCACATTCTGGCACATAGCAAGTTTGACTCAAAACATGAACCATGGAAAGCAGTAATGAAATTCTTGAGATACAGCAAACAAAAGATAAAATATTCAAACATATATAGAAGCAAATATAAAAAAAACTGAATAAAATAGTCCCACATAGCAACTAACTCAAAATAATAAAATGTTCCATGTTGATTTTTTAAAACATATAATAGCTATACATATAAATTTCTAATCTCAGTCCTATTCACTTTTAAAAATAATTAATTTAACAAAAGACTTTTCATTAAATGATAGTTTCTTTCTGTTCTTGGATATTTTTTAAATGAATCAATGTTTCAGATTTTAAATATCTATATATTTTAGGATATTTCCAATAAAATTGAAAGATATGAGGGTCATGCAGAAAATATAAAGACATTCTAGTTAAAGACAATATAAAAAACAATACTTAATGAGGGGGTAAAAAACTCTGCTACATATCTGAAGCCTCCTTCGTTTTTCCTAACACAATCATTATTTTCATTTAAACATTTGCCACATCTTTTCACGAGCTTCAAAATTTCCATGTTATACTATTTTGTCACCAATTCATTAAGCCTTGTTGTGTTCATGATATTCAAACAGAAGATCAATAGTCCAGACCTTGCTCTTAGTAATTAACATCTTTTCCCTAATGAGAATTATATTAATGTTGCACTACAAAGCAACATGAGGGCTACTGGAGACAAACCTCATAATTTTGAATTTCAGTCAATTGATGATAACACTTCAGCTGGCACTTCCCTCTCTTAACTAACACATCACACCAATGGAAGGACATTGAGCCTCATAAGATTTAATGCATATTGGCCTCCTCTACAATACAAGTCTTTAATGGCACCAGGAATCGAACCAGTAAAACACTCCATCCACAAGTTCACAATCATAACCAATAGGTTACCACAGCCATCTTTCCCTAAGCAGAGGGAAAAAATGAATTTTTCTAGCAAAAGATGGTAAGAATTTCTTGATGGTAAGCATTTCAGAAAAATTGAAAAGTTGGAGAATGCAATGACCACTTGGCTTAATATAATGGTAACAGAAGAGTATAACATGGGAATTCTGAAGCTCCTGAACAAATACAAAAATGTTTAAATGTAGGAATAAATAATGCAGAGAAGTGAAGTGAATTTCTGGTATATAACAGAATTGTTTGCTCTTTCCCTCCCAATACATATTATGTTTTCTAGTTGTTTAACTAAGCAGCCTTTTTATTTTGTAAATGATCTTTGTATTTTTGTTAGACTATATACATACAAAACAAGAAGCTATGTTACTTAATTATTTATCTTAAATTAAACTAAATAGTTACCAGAGGTGTATCTCCATGGCACAAAGTTACTAATACACTCCGTAAGACAAAAGCAAACTTAAACCTGCGATGAACTTTAACGGGAACTTCAGAAATAACAACACTCTTTTCTGATGGACGTGACACTAAATATAAAATTTTTATTTTAAATACTTATTATTTTATATCAGAGATTAAATATTTTTAAACATTACATAAGCAAAATTATAATTTTTTTCAGATTCAAAAAACTTATATAACTCAAAAGAAACATACAAAAAAAAATATTTATTAAATTTTTAAAATTATAGAATCTTAATGTTACAGGGGGAACTAATTCCGAGCTAAACATAGATCCTTCTGTATAAAAATGATTTTGAACTCTTACTATTATTCTTTTTAAAATAAAACTTTAAATAAGTAGGAAAACAACCTTTGGTCTCAATCTACAATATCTGATATATAGCTGACTTTCAGAAGTGTACATAACATATAGGAGATCAGAAATAATAAGAGCAATAAGAGCATTTCATGAAAGAAATGTACAACTATAAACATCACAAATTTCCCTACTTTTTTTCTTTGTTACTTTTAATGAAAGTAACTTAAAAAAAAACTTCAAGTAATGAAAAACATAACCCAATTTAAAAAAAAAAAAAGACTAACATATATTTCTAAGTTATATTTAATTAAACTTTCTAACAAATTTCTATCACTTTTGTAAATAAACAATTCTTTACATTTTAGGTCAATTGCATGTATCAATTATTCCTACATTTCATTATCCATTGTAAGTCTTAAGTTTGAAAACATACACATTTAAATACATAATTCAAAAAAAAAAGGGGGGGGGGTACCACTTTACCAGTGCCAAACATTTTTCAAAACTTAGTACTTTGACAGAAATAATGATAGTGTAATAGAAAAGGATTGAATATTTTTTATAGAGAATTATTACTCACTTTTCTTAATTACTGTCAATTAAATTTTACAACATAAAACTTTTAATTCATTAATCATGTTAAATTCTAAACCTAACCAACATAATCAAACTTAAAACTTCTTACTGCATTCCTGTTTACAAAAATCTAAAACAACCATATTTTGCCAAAAGAAATTAAACTTTAAATGACTATGATTAAATTTAAACAGTTTACGTCTTGTTCCTTAAATTAATAATTTTAGAATGCCTACCCACTTTTAAATTATCAATTATCAAAACTACTACTCAAAATTTGTTAGTAAATATGTTCACCATTTTAAAAACAAAAATATTTTAAGACTATATAACCTCAATACCAGTTTTTTAACAATTAATAAAATAAATAGACCAGTATTTTAAGAAAAATTAAAAATAAGTTTTTAAAAGAAATATTTTAAAAAAATTATTTATACATTGTCATAAGATTGGTACATATTCAATCATAAAATTAAGTACTATACTGTTTGAATTAATTGAGACAAATAGGAGTAAAATGATTTTTTCTAAAACCTTAGCTTTTCATGATTACATTCCTTAAATAGACTGAAAAATCTGTATATCAGTATATATATATATATATATGTATGAAGTATGTCTTCCTTTAGCAGAAATGACCTTTTCAACCCATCTTGGCATTGACTGAACAAGAGTAGAACACATGTTCTTGATTTCATCATCTTGGAAACACACTAGTATAGCCCTTTTTATCATTTGCTCTGTTGTCGTGCGATTCATCTTAGCGAAATGACTCTTTAGAATATGTCATCAGTTTTGAATAGGATTTAAGTCTGGGGAATTTTCAAGCCAATCGAGCACTTTTATTTTATTTTTCGCATAAAAGTATGAACCAATTTTGAATTGTGACTAGGGGCTAAGTCATGTTGAAATGTTCCATCAAATGTTTCCGTGAATGGAATAATCCTACTACATAATAGTTCTATATATTTGACAGAATCCCTCATGTATTTAAAAGGAACTAAGCTTCCAGGGCTGTTGTGAAAAAAAACCCAAACTTCTGTTTAGAAGGATGTTTTACAAGTTGTTGGGTATGATCTGGTAATAAAGTTTCAACATCACTTCGTCTAACTACACTTGATTTGTATCCCTCCACAAATAAATGTTTCAACAGTCAAAATCACCTTCTTCCAGTCGTTAACAGTCTATGATCAGTATTTTTTGGCCCATACTAAACGTTTTTTCATCATTTTCTGAGATAGAAATAGTTTTTTTTTCCCTGTCTTGTTGCCGTAAGGCCACCTTCCAGAAGCCTTTTCTGTGCAATTCACTTCAACACCATAATCCAATAAATCCCTTCAAAGGTATATGTTTGAATTTATTTTGCTTCTTATTAAAATCTTATCAATTCTTGGAGTAGTTTTCCACTTGCACCCACATTTTTCTTTTCTTTTTGGAGTCGATGATCCAGAATTTTGAAATGTTCTTAAAACACTTAATTCGATCCCTCCAACTGCCATAGTTTTATCTCTTACAGTCATAGAAGTGTGTTTGTAGAGAGTGATTTATTTCAGAACAGTTCCTCAGAGTAATATCCACCTTTGAACAAGTAAAAGTAACACATCTTATACAGAACTTAAAATTGAAATTACTAGCTGCCCCACTGAAAGGCTCACAACTGAACTCCTGATACATTAAAATGAATAAATTATGGTCAAAGTAGATCTGTCATACTACCTAAAGGCAGATATAACGGGTTTGAGGTGGTTCAGGACATCACTAGTAATCCCATACCAACTCAAACAAGAAAAACATGTTTGTCCCAATTAATTTGAACAGTATAGTATATTAGTTGAAAATAATTTATAATTTATGAGGGAAAGAAAAAAACTTTTGGACTTAACTCATCTGAAATTAATTTAATCTTAATAGCATTTTGAAAGAAATATTTAAAACATTTAATAAACAAAAATGCACATGTTGCTTTTTATTTCTTTATAATAAACTTACCAGGTGTTACTTGTGTTTTGCTATCGACAGGTTCAGTTGCAATAGGTACTGAGGTTGATTGTCTCTCAGCAGTTTCAGTTAAATTTTCATTCAGGACACTCATAACTGTATTATAGTCATCTTGACTCAATGTAATCTAAAAAACATAACAAGATATTTTAATTGAACTCAGAAAAAATATATACTATACAGTGATAGCATACCTGCAAAATTCAAAATTTAACCATAGGAGAGAACTTATTAATCCAAAAGAGAATTACTATGGCTAATAGATGTCTTAATGGAATACAAAAATATATTAAATCAAAAGAAAAACAAAGGTTCTATTGTATAAAAGTCTTTTAAGATCAGTATTAACTTATGTATGTGAAACTTGGTCCATGTCTCGAACAGAAGAGAACATGATAAGTATCTACGAAAGGAAGATTCTAAGATTCATTTTTGGAGGAATTCAGGAAAATGGAACATGGCGAAGAAGATCAAATTTAGAAGTTTATCAATCATATAAAGAATCTGACATTAACTTCATCAAAATACAACAAATTAAATGGGCAGGTCACGTTATCAGAATGAACTATGACCGCACCACTAAAAAAAGTCTTCAATGCTCAACAAAGTGGCACACGAAGAAAGTGCATGCCAAATCTTCAATGGATTGATGGCCTAGAAAAAGATCTCCTAGCTTTGAAAACTAGGAACTGGAGAATACTAGTAGGAAGAAAGCAGGCCTGGGAAAGGCTTCTTGAGAAGGCCAAGGCCCACCCTGGGCTGTTGTGTCACTGAGAAAGGGAAGAGAACTTATTAGTATTGAAAATATTAAAGAAAATTTCCATTGCAAAAATTTATTTATGAAAACCTAGGTATAAGTTTGAAATGCTAATTGATAACATTAAGTGTCTACAGTAAGAAAAATATATCAATTTTTTTTAACACTTCCCCATTTAGATTCCATTTTATTCCTTATGCCTGGTTACAAACTCATGGCAAGCAGTTGTAGTTGTCAGGCTTTAATCTTGATGCCACTATGAAGAACTATCATGTAATGGGAATGATGTACATTAAAAACATCAAAGCTCAAAGTGATCACTGAAATTCAAAGAATGGGATGCCAGTTCAGGAGTCATGCTTGTCACTTGACAAGTTAAGAATTATGAGGTCCCCTGTCAGAAGCCCTTGAATTACTTTAAAATGCAACATTAATTTAAGCAATCAATTATCCCCTCCCCTATATTTCACATAACTTTATAAAACTTTATTTTAAATATTTATTTTGTAATTAAATTTGGTGTGTTCAATGTTAAACTGCTGATTAATTTGAATTACCGTATTTACTAAAATCTAAGCTGCACTATTTTCCCAGTGTGCTACTGAAAATAGGGTGTGGCTTAGAATCAAAGACAAAACACTTGTTGGTTGTGGGAAATCGAGTTTCCACTCCTTTCAAAAGAAAAAATGTAACCTTCCATTCTGAGCACTTGCATCAATATCTTATACCATTTCGCCATTTATTTCCAGCATTCAGTCTATCCTAAATATTGTTGTCTGCTGGTATTTAGGAAATACTTTTGTATACACTTTCTTTTAATCACCTAAACCTCGAAGATATCTGTACTAGCATCAAGATGAGTTCACTATGATGCAAGTATGAAAAGGGAGGAAACTTCATATGTAGAAAAAAAAAGGGAAACAGAGCAGCGGCCACTGAAAATTTGACATGAAATATGAATATTCATTGATGGCGTAAGCAAAATAATATAATTTTTGCTTGTAAATGTTCAACAGTCTTTAATGTTGCTGTTGTTGTCGCGTCCTTCCCGAAGGGAAGGAAGGAAAGTTGCCAGAGCTTGAGGACAGGTTGGACTTCTCAGTCCCCCCCCCCCCCCAATTTTGATGGAGAACACCCCAGGGATGGTCAGAGGCATCCCACCTCTCTTCCCCTTCCACCAACCTCACGAGAGGACTTGCGACTCAACGGCTATTTAAAGTACAGCTGTACCACAAAGGCACTATACATTTACAAACATCCATGCCTTCTCCAGGATTCAAATCCAAGCCCTACTACACAGCAGTCAGCGTCACTAACCACTATACCAGATGGGCAGTCTTTAATAATTCCTTTATATTCTTCTACAACACATTCTTTAGAAAATGTTGCATAACAAATGCATTGGATGGCATGGAAGACGACACAGTGTGAAAAAATGGTTACACCGACATCATCAATTTTGAAGTCAGCTGTGAAACACACATACACAATGGGAGTGCCGAATTATTTCGAAACATGATACTGATGGTTAGAGTAATTATAGGTTCTTGTGTGGTAAAATAAATCAGTTATTAACTTCTTATTATTTCTTATTATTCTTTTTAATTTCTGAAGTATTGGATATTGATGGAACTTTTACATGACTTTTTATTTTTACTCTAAGACTTGTCAAAAATTAGGGGTGCAGCTTAGAATTGATGACAACATTTTTCTACAAAACATTTTGAGAATTTAGGGTGCGGCTTAGAATCTATGACAGCTTAAATTCCAGTAAATTTGGTAATATCTTTCAGCAATAAAGTTCAGTAAATTCCAAAATAAGTATGTAAACTGCTGTTTGTAAAAAAATGCAACACCATGAACGAATCATCAAAACTAAATAAAATTTAATACACAAACAACTTGTATTAGTACAAATGAATGACAAAATTTTCAAAGCAAAAAAACAATATTAAGTGTTTGAAATCAGTATTTGGTGTAGCCACTACACGCGCTGCAATAAGTGCTGCTTTACGACATGGCATGGAGTCAATTGAATGTCTGCTTGTGGAAGAGAATTCCATATTGCTTGTATGCGCAGCAAAAGTTTGTCTTTTGAAGCTGCAGGATGCAGATCATGAGCAAGATGCCAACCAACCAAATCCCACACGTGCTCAACAGGCGACATATTCGACAAATAAGCAGGCCAAGGAAGAAGTTGCATGTGTTGGGCTGAACAGAAGTCTTGAACAGTCTTTGCAACATGTGGGTGTGCATTATCCTACTGAAAGATAGCTCCAGGAATGCCTTGAAGGAAGGGAATGACTTCGGGCTGTAGCACTTCATGGACGTACCTGTTGCTATTGAGATTATCCTCAATTCGTAGCAAAGTGGATCATCCACAATACGAAATCACACCCCAAACTGTAACTAAGGGCGTTAGGCACAATGCAATTCAATAACACACTCTGGAAGGCAGTGTTCACCAGCATAGTGTCTAACACGAATGTGGCCATCATGGTCCCACAAATTGAAGCATGATTAATCTGAAAAGACAACTTGGTGCTAATCACCTTGCCAGGCTCTGTGCTCATGAGCCCATTGCAGATGCAGCCATCAATGGTCTGCCATTGCAGCAGATGTTGAAGAAGCCGACATTAGTACACTTGTAGCAGTAGACCAACATGCTGTCAACTGCCTGGAAGAAGCTGTACGGTCATTCACTGCCATACGGAGCAGGTGTCCATCGTCACGCGCTGATGTCACCTTCCATCATCTACCGCCAGTTTTTCGAGTTGTTCGGTGCTCTTCGGTCCACTATTTCCAAACTTGCATCACTGTGGAACTGTTCCGCTACACACAAGCTCCTATTACACAATAGGAAAATCCTCCTTCTCAAAGGCCAATGATTCTCGCCGATTCAAACTCCATAAGTTGTTGAAATTTCTCCTATTTCCTCGTGGAGGTATAGTTAGGTCTCACTAAACCTTCACCACTAACAAATAATCATTAACTATTTTCAACAGGTCCCGCTACAGCCCTCTATTTATACGCTTTCAGTGTCAGTTCAGAGAGTGCTGCACACGCCACGTGTGCGTGGTGGCTCTGAAACTTTACTATTTTACGTAAATATAATTATATTAACGTAATAATTGATATTTGCTGCAAAGTTTATTTAATTCTGATGATTCCTTCATGGTGTTGCATTTTTTACAAACAGCAGTGTATCAATAAAATAAATACATAATTTAATTAAACTGATAATCAACTTGATTAAATTTAAATAATTTAACTAACAATTAAAATTTTACGATACTTTGTAAAAAGAAGTTTAAAATATAAAGTTATTTTATCAAAGGTTTTTAATTAGTTGAATAATTTAAACTATGAATACATCTCAAAAGCAAAAATATCACAAATTAATGTTACAAAAAAAACAATTTACCTTCACTGCTGCAAGTTCTCCAGCTATATGCATTTCTGGCAGTTCAGTATACCAACCAAATGAATGGTTTCTAGTGATATCCAAACTAAAACTTACAGGCTCTAATATCAAACATTCTGCAATAACATCTCCAGTATCAGGTTTTATAACCGCTCTGCATCATAATACAAAAACTATATTATATTCAAAATAATACTTTTAAGTCAAATTTTATATTAGAAATAATAAAAAAAATATATTTTACAAAAAAGTATAACAATAATCACTATTAATTTTTTTTAAAAAAATTAACTTTTAACCAAAATTTTACAGTATTTTCAACTGAGAAAAAATCACCAGCAAAGGAAAAGTAACAATGTACTTAAAAATGTAAATATACATCCAAGTTAGATATACAGATAATAAAGAGAGGGGGAGAGACCTTTTTATGTGTGTGATTCTTTTTAATTACATGATTACATGAATTCTGCAAATTCAATTTTAAATAATTTTTCCTTAATTTAACTACACTCTTGAAGTAAATAATTTTGCTCAATAAAAGTTAAATGAGAAAACTATAAATCATTTTTCTGCCCAATCATTTTCTAATATTCTTAATCCCTCAAAAAAACCAAATAATGCAAGATAATTCAGTACAGATAATCATAAGTAATACAAAGTAATGATTTTAAAGAATAAGTCCTTTGAAAAAGTATAGTAAAAGCAAATTAAGGAGTAAACTCAAAATAAGAAAAATCATTTTAAATTTTTAGAATTCCACTATTAATTTCACAGGTGTCTTGATCCCACCAAAAGAAAATTTGAAGATAAAGCTTTTCCTCTTTTAAAGTACAAGTACATATAAATGTACTTATTGAATAATCCGGCGTATAACGCGCACTTTTAGCACAAAAAATAAGATTGAAATTTATAGGTGCATGGGTTATATGCCAGTAAAAATAACTTTTAAAATAAAAAAAAGAAGCACAAAAAAAATTAGACTTTTACATAAATCAAAATGCTGTTTTTTAAAAAAAAGGAATGATGTTCTTTATAAATTTAAAAGGTTATAGCTCTAGAAGTAAACTATTTTTTTCTAATGCATGGAATAATACCTCGAATAAATGACTTCAAAATATAAGAGCATTGTGCACATATATTTCAGGTTTCTTTGTAAAAAGAGGATGCAGGTTATATGGCGAATATACATAAAAACTAAAAATTGCAGCTTGAAAGTATAGGTGCACATTATATGCCAGATTTAACAGAATACACATTTTATGTGCAGCTTAAGAAAATCACAACAAAAGTTTATTATAATACAGATTTTCTAAATTAAAAATCACTCCCTTTATTCACACATTTTTATATATAGCCCTTGATACTATATTTTCCCTTCATTTTAATGCCATTTATAAACTTCTTCATTAGAACACACTACTTAACACAACACACAGGCAAAATCAACTCCTAAAACACATTTCAAAATATACTGTGTTTCCAATAAAGTTAACCGAAAAGTCTTACTCAAGGATATCTGATAGATAATGAACATTTCATAAGTGCATATTAATAACATTTTATATATACACAAACACATTTTTATACTTAATTTTAATGTACCAAATTAAGATTAAAAAAAATATCTTTCATTAGGCTTCCAACAAAATTAATTACACAGATTAAATTAAGTATACTATTTAATGGAATTCAAAAATTAAAACTCAAAATTAGCAAATGTAAATTTCAATTCATTTTTAATCAAAAACAATGTTTCTTGTAATGACTTTTGAAAATCAAATGTTACTTAAAAACATTTTAAATTAATTTAATAAAAATACTTAAAAGTATATCATAAAATGTCCAATATACTTTAATAAAATGTTAAATATCAAAAAAATTTTAGTACATTACTTGCATAATACGAGAGTAATCACAAAAGTAAAAAACATTTTGATTTAATGAGCTGTGCAATACTCAAACATACACCAATGATTTTACCAATCATTCATGTCAGTCTGAAGCTTACAACAAAGATCTACTGTAATTTAATGTTTGCTCATGTGACTTTAAAATGTGTGACAAAATTCATCACTAAGCAAGGTTCATACTGCAATATGCTTTTTGGCTGCAAAAGTTTTCCCTATTGAAATTTACATGCAGATAATCAAAGTTTATGAAAATGCAATGAATGAAGCTTCAGTTCAAAAAAATGATGCATTATGTTTAATGGCAAACAAACAAATATTCATGATGAAAGATGATCAGGCAAACCTTCAGTCATGATTGACAAACTCATAATGTGAGGATCGAGGAAAAAACTCAACATAAAAAACCAATTCATTATTAATGGACTTAGTTTGTTCTTCCCTGAAATTTTAAGAACAGTTCTTAATGAAATGATTTTTGGTGATTTGGACTATAAAGAAGTGTGTGCTAGGGGTGTTCTAAGCTTTAGACAGATGAACATTAAAAACAATGAAGACTTTTCTTACTCAGTACAAGAATGGCTAGAAGCTTTTTGAACAACATTTTTACTGGTGATGAAACATGGATTTTGCATATAACTCCAGAAATAAAATACCAGATAATGGAATGGACCATAAAAAAAAATTGTAAGCCCCAAAAATTCTATAGCCATGGAGTTTGGAAATCAAAGGGGCACCCTACTAGATGATGCATAGAGGAAAGATCATAAATGCAATTACCTACTGTCAGACCTTCTACTGATTACATCATAGATTGTTTTCTGTGGCATTGTGCTTACTCATGGTAATGCTTATCCATATGCTGCAGCGATGAAAGAATGGCTTTGGCAGCTAAGTTGGGAATTTTTGATCATCTATCTTATAGTCTGAACTTCACCCTGAGTGATTAATCTTTTTCCAAAATTGAAGGATAATGGAATCAGAAATTATTATAGAAATGACAATAAACTGAAAAAGGATATGAGTGACTGATTCAGCAACTTGGCTGCAATTGAGTATGCAGAAGGGGAAAATAGAAAAGCTAATAGAACACTATGACAAATGATTCAATTCGAATGACAGTCATGTAGAAAAATAACTAAGAAATCAAAACACATTGTACAAGAAATTTTCTTTAGTTATCTTAAATAGAGAGAAATATTATTTCAATGTAGAATGACTTACATACATAAAAAATAAATTAAAATACTTTTCTTCATAAATAACTCAAACATCAAAAAAATAATAAATTCTAATCAATTTATAAAAATAAAGCATTACATTCACCTCTACACTCTACACTTCAGTCAGTCTAAAATTGTTTACTTAAAACAAATAATTTTAAATGTTTAATTTTTAATAATTAGATTTGTGCTTTAGAACAAGAATATGTCAAGAATTTAATATTTGGGGGATGGAATACCCAATACTCTGAAATCCCTTCAACACATTTTTGCTTTCAGTTAAAATGATGAAATAAATAAAAATCAAAGAAAAAAATACAATCTATTTCAAAGAACTTTCAATAAAATAGCATTCTTTTTTAAGCTGATATTAAATTCCAATATATAATAGCATAACATTTACATACTTCTTTTTCATGTCAAAACAATAATCTAAAATTTTTTTAAAAAAATTCATAATTAGAATAAAGTTAAATAATTACCTAAACAGTTGCAAATTAGTTAAATGTAGACACATTTTTTCAAATATCGCAGGCATGCCCAATTCATTCCTTTTCTCACTAAGTGAAAATTTATTTAATATTTTTAAAACTCCAAGATCAGCAACAACTGCATTATTTGATGATGAGTTTTGTGGAGTGACGATTACAGGAGCTTCTATTACAATGTTCAATAATATTCTCACTGATTTCTCATACACTTCTTCCATGTTTTGCTTTGCAATTTCAGCTGCAGCAGCACTTGCTTCTACAACTTTATCTTTTGCAGCTTGAAAATGGTCCAAAAAGAACTTTAAAAAATAAAAAAATAAATAAAATACTTTAAAAAATTTTAATACAAATCATTTTAAGAAATTATGTAACAAAACATTAAAAAAATCAAAATACTAATCAGCATAATAAATATCATCAAAATAAAAATTCAGTTAATTCAAAAACTTGACAAATAGCTTTAAATGATCAGCATGACATACATACATATACACATACATACATACATATATATATATATATCTATATATATCTATATATATATATATATATATATATATATATATATATATATATATATATATATATATATATAATTAAGGAAATTCATTAATTGTACTTCAATTCAAAAAATAAAATTTATAGTACATCAAAATCCACTTTTGAGGGGCAAAAAAGTACTTCATAATATCTCAGTTTTAAAAGGGAGGAAAAATTAAATTCCACTATATACATAAAAATGATTTATTTAACGTATAATAAATTATATCTGAATTAACAAATAATAAATTAACACATTTTATTCTTGCCAAATAAATAAATAAAAATAACATGTCTTCAAAAATACACACATATAAAACACATTAAAATCTTACCAATAAAGATGACACAAATTTATTTAAAAATATAATTTTCATCCTTCCGAAACTAACAACAACACTCATATCAACAGCAGACATATCAAAGTAATTTTCATCTTCAGTAGCATCATTAAACATAATAAGTTTCACATCCAGAACTTCTCCAGCAGTGGTAGTTATAATCTGAGAGGAAAGATATATATTTAAAATATTGATAATAAAAAAAAATATAAACTTACAGAATTTTTTTAAAATACTAAATTATTCTTTAAATTCCAGAAAACACATTAAAAAAATTTTTCAGAGTTAAATATCTTAAATTTGAAAAGATTCACCAATTTTGCTATCTAATATAATCTTTCTTCAATTTTAAAGAAGCAGAAAAAATTTCACATTGATTGTATATCATAAATTATTCTATTTATATATAATTATATTACTTTTGATG
The DNA here is from genome assembly GCA_019973955.1 of Trichonephila inaurata madagascariensis. NCBI lineage: Eukaryota > Metazoa > Arthropoda > Arachnida > Araneae > Nephilidae > Trichonephila > Trichonephila inaurata. The sequence goes on along the minus strand of BMAV01004667.1, from coordinate 84,702 downwards.
CATTTATGTAATAATTTAATAACAATACTAAATGACTCTTACTCTAACCTATTGCTAAATAACTGTCAAGAAACTAGCAAGATAATAAAGGACAATAACCACATTATACAGGATACACATTAATATAATTGCAAAAGCTTAATCTTAAGATTTAAATTGCAGGATTAAAAAAACTTATATTGAACTGTGACAAATAACATACACATGAAATTATATATACATATTTTCACTTTAAACAATGATATACATTTTGACAGAAATGAAAATTTCTCTATTTTTTATATATTGAACCTACCAATAAAAAATCCATCATTTTTTTTTTAAGTTAATGATTAACATTCAAAATTGTAATACAAAACCTAAATTTGATTTTAAAAAAATGTTTTAAATTAAAAATGCTCCCTAAAATATCTCAAAATCATCACCTGGGGATATAAAGCTCCCTCAGAAGGATCTGAAACAATGACATCTTTAAGCGAAGCAAAAACACTAGTCTTTGATTTTTGCATGGTAACTGAAGTATTCATTCCTAAAAATGAGAAAAGCATAGCTTAATATGCTGTAAATTAGATTACTTTTAGAGTATGAACATTACTTTAATTTTATATAACATGTATAAAAAGAAAACTTTAAAATGTACCTTTTATTCTAATATCTGTCAAATCATACTTTTTGTTACATATAATTAATCGGATGGACTCCAATGCAGCATTTAATTTCAGCTCAACAATTTGAGATTCCGCTTTCTTCTTTGAAGCTGAAAAAGAAGACAGATTATATACAATGCTACAATTATTTAAGATATCTGTATTTGAGAAAATGAGAATATTTTAAGTGTTATCACAATATAATTCATAATTAGAACATTCATAAAATATTGGGTAATAAATACCTGATTTTTGAACTGATTTTTCTTCACTAGATGTTCTTTTTTTAATTGTAGGATTAATAACTGGCATAGGTTCAAGTTTTTTAGAAACTGGTTGGACATTTAACAAAATAGAATTAGTAAAATCCATCAGACTCAAAATTGCTTCTTGATGTAAAATAAAATCAATAGATCTGAAATTTGCAGATATGGTCTGCATTGTGGATTCATGCACAGTTTCAAAATCGGGAGCTTTTTTATCTACCTAAAAACACAAAATTATGCAAAATAAAAATTCTATGATGACTAAAAACAACTGAATAAAGAAAACACTACAAACTTTTATTTATCTTATTCAAATACCATATATATCATAATAGAAAAATTTTAGTATTCACATACTATTTAGAAAATCTACAAAAGATTTATTTGTCTGTAATATGTCAATAATATAACAATAAATAAAATTGAATCTTAGAAATACTTTAATATAAATTTCATTTTCTGCATACTTTGTGTCATTCACAGTTTCTACATATTCATAATTTAAATATTATTAGGGCTGAATAACATTACTAATCAAAACATAAGTTAAAGAAATCTTTGAATATGATGTGTTTTCAAAATTAAACTATTTTGTCAATAGATTTCTTTCATTGTTTAATCATATGCTTATAGTTTCTCAGCTAATCACTATAATTAAATATCTGCTAAAAAATTATCAAATTTTTAATGGAAATATTCTAAGTAACAAATACCATCATATTTTACACTTACTGATAAATACTTCAAAGTAAACAAATGTTCGTCTGAACCATTTGTAACAGATGAAATCATTTTTAAAGGTTCTCCTTTTGGGGCTGAAAAAAGTCATAAAATTAGCATTGCAGCAAAAGAAATTGACCATTGAAAAGAAAAAAAATTAGATTAATTTAACATTCAGTCTTGTCTAAATTACACAAAACTTATCATTTAAATACTATCTCAAACATATTTATGATACATTACTTTACAATAAATTTAAGTAAATTTAAATTATACTCAATAAATATTTAATGTCACAAAGCTAATTTTAAAACACTTACTAGAAAATTCAGAATGGTCAAGAATGATTCCTCCCAAATAAATATCAGCTGTCATATCAAATGTTCTCATAACTAAACCAGCACCAAAATTATGAAACGCAAACTTAAGCATATTAATATCTTTTTCTTTTGTTGCTCGAGATACAGCAAATGAAAACTAAGGGAAAATATACATATTGAAATATGGAAAATTAGAAACAAATTTCAACTCTTAAAAATAGCAATGAAGGAATTAAAGAAAAACCATATTTACTCGAATCAAAGCCACACTCCAAATTTTCAAGAAGTCTGTGTGGAAAATGAAAAATAGAGCAATTACAGGTTCTAAACTATTTTACACTAATTGCCCCATCCAACACATTTTTTTTAATTTGATTCTAAGCTGCAACCTATTTTCAATAGCTTTAATATTGGAAAAAAGTGTGGCTTAGATTTGAATAAATACGGCATATTGGTTTAATAAAACACAAAATAAATTTAAATTTGATGAACTTTTACCTTTTATCCAATTTTAAATAACCACAATTAAATTTTGTAAACTATTCTATAATGAAAAGTTATTTTTAAAATTCAACAAAAACTTTCTAAAATTTTAATAAAAAAATTTCCAATCATTCATTACCTATACTCTAGATTATTTTTATTAAATTAAAATAAGCTATTTCTGAATCATACTTTGTATTAAAAAATTTCAAAAAAATTTCAAAAAACACAAAGTAAAACTAAATGATACAATTTAAATTAGGTGTACTTCTAAAATATTTGGGAAAAAACATTTTACAATAAAAAAAATAATCAAAATATTTTACTTCATGTATTTCAAATTTTAAGTCCAGACTGGTACTTTGTGTTGGTAATGCTTTTTTCTGTTCAACAGCCATATCTTCTTCAGATTCTGATGAAATATTTTTTATATTTTTCACAGCTTCCTTCTTTATATCTCTTACAACTTTCACATTAACAAGATCAGCACCAACTGCTGCGGATGACTAGAAACAAAGCAATAAATTTTAATTAGAATTTTCTATATCCTTTAAAAATAAATATGCAATAATAATCAAATATCAATTATTTTTCATTAAAAAAAATGTATAAAACATGTAGGATTTCAGTATCCCCTTTGCGTGCATCTGAAATCTAAGGAAAACACTTTATTAATTTCAGATATATTTTTATTCCCAAGCACAGTTGTTAGTTTATGAATTGTTACATTTTCCATTTTATTTGTCTGTTATTTAGAAAATCTGATTTTCTATAACTATATTCTGTTAAAAACAATGTATTTTTAAAATGCCTATGTTTTTGCATCTAACCCTGTCTTTCTGCCTAAAAGAAACACTTGCTAAACACTCGCACACAAAAATGAATAAGAATTAAATATTCCTAATGGATTCTGAACACATTTAAATGAGTCAATAATGAAATAATATAATATGCATATTTTAGTCATTTAAGGAATAAACAACAGAAACTATATATTGTAGGAAGTGCAATTATTCAAATTCAGAAATTGTTTTCAGAATATTTTCAAAACCAAAGCAAAAAAAAAAAAATAATGATAATGATTATTTTCAAACTTCCTTCTTTTCCCTTTCTATAAAAAAGTAAAAGTAAATTTTATCAACTAATTTTCTCAGATAAATTAATATTACATGACAAAAATACACTTCAGGTATTTCATTCTACTCATAAGTAGACCAATGTAATGTAAATTTTAACATAATATATATGAGCTTTTTAAAAAAAATTTAAAACCTTATAAAAGTTCCAAAATGTATTACTTCAAGAAATATTAAGGAAAGGTATACAAATGACTAAAATATAAGTTTTTATTATATAAAAAAAAGACTATTTCCAAAAATTTTAATGTGATTTGTATTTTTACTAAAATTTCTAATACAAGGAATTTATGTTTTAATAATTACGTACCACACCAGTTCCTGGAAGTATTTCAACAGATGGTTCACTTTCAGGCAATGGAATGCTAGTACCAATTTTCACCAAGTTAAATATCTGAATGTCAGAAATAACAATTTCTAAGGAAGGAAGAACCCCAACAATTTTCATCCTGAAACATTGAAAACATGGTCATGTAGGTTGATTGTAAACACAAATAGGACAAATGAAGACAAGGGTAGAAAATTTCAATTCTAAGCTTTAAAATGATTCCAAATGGGGATTACAACAAGTTATACCCATACTCAAAATTTTCCAGAGAATTACAAAATATTCTAAATCAAGCAGCGCAATGTACTGGATGAAATGAAAAAAGAGGATCAATAAAATCAATTTTTAAATAAGTTGCCTTCACTCAGATTCAATTTGAATACCCCTTTTACTTTTCAGGCAGATAACCACTACAGTTACAACTAAGGAAAAAAATGTTACTCAGCATTATCCATACTAATAAAAGAAAAGGTTTGTGCATGTGTGTGTCCATAACAAAACATAAAACAGAATGACTCTTATGTGAGAAATTTAACATCTTGAAACTATAAATGCTGATGGTGTGCAGCTTGAAAATATTTTTTGAAATTTGCTTTAGATTTTTTTTTTTTTAAATTCAGTTTTTAAATAATTTTCCCAACTAATTGCCAATGTATCATATGATGTCACATCTATCTCTGGATATGAAAATTTATGCTCCATACTGTTTTACTGAGGGTTTTTAAATAATTTTTATTTTAGTTATTTATCATTGTATTTATTTGTTTATATATCCTATGCAGTGGAATTTCGATTGTTTTTTGAATAAATCATTGAAAATTTATTTACAAAAGTTTCATTTTCAGTTTGATAATATGCATTTGTTAACAGAGCTATTTTGATGTCTTCAGTAATTCAAAATGAAAGTAATTTGATTTATCTCTTTCAGAAAATTTTTAGCTTTTATTACTGCTAATACAATAATTCCTGTCTTTCAGTGTAAGGCTGCATTGAATTTATTTGCTTATTTTGTGAACTGCACTTTTCTTGAATGTAATTGGTTTGTAGTACCGCATGTAACTTAGGAGCACATGTAAACATATACACATTTATGTTATAAACATGCTTCATGATCAATCAAATTTTATACAACCAAGTTAATAGGGTTTGCCTTTAATATGCAATATTTGAGTTTTGATATAATAGTTTCTTAACCATTTAAATCTTTTTGATAGACATGGAGTTTATAAAAAGTTTTTAGTATTGATCTTTATGTCATATACCATTTTTCAATCTTCAGATCTTTTTTCAAAAAGCTCTTGGGTCAGTTGTTGATTGTTTGTGGTGTTTAAGATTCATTGCACAATTAGTTACTTAGGTATTTAAAGTATATGAATATTGATACTTTTAAGATCTTACAATGGTGAATATACAAGGATTTGAAATTTTGACTTTTAAATTTTTGAGATTTTTATGAATTTGGATATTTTTACTTCAACCTACCGAGTTACAATAGGAGGAAGGTTAGGATCATCAAACTAGTTTAACCCCACTATTTGGTCTTAAGAGTCTAAGGTTGCATTTTTTTTTTAACCTTATTTTAAAACTTATACTCACAATTGAGACTTTGAATTAGGATTTTGTATTTTAAGATTCTATAAATTTCATACTTTTGTTTTCTAAAGATTTTGTTTCAACTGCATGTGTGTGTGTGTGTTGAGTGTATGAAGCTGTTCATGATAGTTTTTAAATATGAGCATATATTCTTTTTAAACAGCTCTTTGATATAAGTTAATAATGAAATTTCTTTTTCAGTTTAAGGTTGTTTTATACTTTAATGAATGTGATTATTTTATGAGTTGCATTAAACTATTTTTAGCATTTAATTTATTTTTGTTTTCGATTATTTCTTATATATTTATGGTTTGTAATACAGTATATTGATTGCATAATAGAACAACTACCTGTTTTGCCAGACCTAATGTTATTTAAAAAAAAAAGCTCCTCTACTAGTCTTATCATACAGGCCACTTTAAAAGATATTTTCATCCTGAAGACTCCTATCACTCCATCAAATGTTCCAATTCAGTTTAAACAATTCCCGATTCATCTTGGTTTTGCTATGAGCATCAACAAAACCTAACAATATTTGGGCTGTATCAGAAATGATTGCCTCCCCACATTGTAGATCAATTTAATGTTGATTTTTCAAGAATCAACAGTGGAAACAAAATATTAGTACATATTTGGGTACTTATCATTTATGAGGACCTTGGGTTGGCAATTGCTTTTCTGAGTTGTTGTTGTTTACCTAAACATTAGTAATATTATCAATATATTGTTGTTTCTAACCTGCAATCCAACTGATGTTTATAATGTGATACAGGTGCTTGTTGGCCTAATAATAAATAAAGCTTAAGAACTAAATCCTCAATCATCACATGAATAACAGTACACTTCAGTAGTACTTGCCAAATTCCATCTGCATAGCATGACCATTTAGTCAAAAAGTAATTATGACATTTCCTTCCATTGAAAAAAAAATCACTTTTCTACCTTCATTAATGAATTTCATGTTTTCATCATTTGTGACAAAATACTAGAAAATCTAGCTAAGAGTATAACAGAAAGTAAATAACACCTAATTCAAAATAATTGCTATTGACAGATTGTCAGTTTTGTAAAGATGATGCCACTTATTTATATCAACCAGTATAAACCAAAATTCGGCATGTGTTTTACATGTTCCCATATTTGTCTTCATGGTCTAATTGACAAGTACTCATATTTGCTTCAAATGGAACATGAGTAAAAAATTGTTTGTTAAAAGATTTTTAGTTGACTCTGATCATGATGAGATGCACTTTAAAACACACACAATTTTCTCATACATTCTTTCAGATTCGTTTAAATTTAATGCTAATCAGATTTTTTGTCACATGGCATCACAGTTTAACTTTACTTCTGACAATCTGTTCTTCGTGAAGTATTTTTTTAGAGGTCATATACAAATATATATATATAATATGCATATTCAATACATATTCCACAATCCTCACTATAGTTATTTATTATTGTATTTATTTATTTGTTTGCTCTTTGTGACATAATTATAATTATTTTTAAATGAAATATTACAAAAAAAGTATTGTTTGAAAAATTAATTCTTTGGCAACAGTTTTTATAGTTTTTATCTTTATTTTATTGATTTTTAAATAATTTTTTGTACTGTATTTTTATTCCAGTTTAATTTAATATAGTCCTATTTTATCTGTTTTACATAGTTTTATGATTTGAGCTCATACTAACTTAATTTATTTTCCAACTGAAGTCTGCCTAATATATGTTATTTATGAGAGAATTTTGAAAATTGCTTTACCATATCCAAGCTAATTTTCTTTTTCGTTTTGTTTATCTATTTCAGGTAATTTGTCCCAGAGTTAGCAGAGCAAAAACTTACTGTTACTTCTTTTCTATTAACATTTTAACTCATAATTGTATTCATTTCTATTTATCTTTTTAGCATGTTAGTTTTCTCTTTTAGATTCACAAACATGTTTGTGTTAAATCATTCTTTACTGTGAGGCTTAAAAGTGCACTTCATTTAAAATTATTTTTAATAAAAACTTTAATGAAAATTTTTTTAAAAAAAAAAAAAATTTGACTTTGCATGTTTTGTGACTATTGCTGATTTATACTGTCTAGCAACATCTGATTTAAAAAAAACAACATTACATTCACATTAAAAAATATTATGCTTTTATAACAGCTTTTTTTTTTAACGATTTAACCCATGCAAAGAATGGGTATAAAAATAATATAAATCACTACTAATAAATAATTTAATAAGCATCTCATTTTCAAGAAAAATTTTACTAAACGGTACTTGCTATTCACTAAGATTGTTGCGTCCATAATAAAAAAAAAGTTTAGCTAACAGCCTTGTCCTTTCACATAAATTTTTTTTAAAAAAAAAAAAAAAATCACACAAATAATTCTTTGTTTTCAAAAAATATTAAAACAAAAAAACTAGTTATTTAAATACTTTGTTTTATGTATCTTTAAATATCAAAAAGAAAAAATCATATATTATATATATATATATATATATATATATATATATAGCTTAAAATTTAAAAATAGGATTATTATATAAATACCCCAATTTTCAATTTATAAGCATAAAAAAAGGGATCAAATCTTTTAAATATAAACAACAACTACAATGTTTTGAAGTTCGAAAGAAAGATGGAAAATACTAAACACATTTTGGAATTTTTAAAAAAATCTTCAAATAAAATTTCAACTTAAGACAATCATACATATAAATATACTGTAATGTCTATCAACTAGTGCTACTCATGATATGGTCATTAAAAAAAACACAAAATAGTGCCAAAAAATATTCATAACTTTAAAACACAAAGGCAGAAGCAAAACATAAAACGCAAATATTAAAAGAAATTGAGAATTTTTTTATTTTTTTAAAGTATAAATTGCAAACATAAAAATGCATACAATTTTTCCAAAAATAATAACAAAACCTTTTCCAAAAAATTCACAAGATTTATAGGCAGCATAGGCAAAAGAAATAAAAATGTACTATGCATCATTTAATGTAAAATAACAAAATTATATTTTCTAAATAATAGTAAATAATTGCAATTAATCAAAATTATATAGAGATAATAGCTTCCTCACAACCCATGAAACTTCTTCAATCAGACACAACATTTCATTGGGTCATATTTTGTCAATTTTTGCAATTAAGAAAAATTTGATATTTTACCATAAAAAAATAAATACTTTAAATCAATAATTTATACATTGTACTTCATGAAGGAAAATATGAATAGTTATTTCTTCCCAACAGCAAATAGAACTAAGCTTTAATAATACTGCACAAATAATAAACTTACTTGGGCAGTCTGGGATCAATGGTAACTATTGATTGATGAAAATCAATGCTGATTGTTAAGGGATACAGTAAGTGATGAGAATCATCTAATTTACCAATAAAGTCTTTCCAATCATCACCTAAAATGTTTTAACAGAAGAGAAAATTAAAGTATTGAGCAAAAAAAGTATAAAATACAATTGTATTACGAAAGAAGCAAAACTGACGTAACACACTTTTTCATTTTTTAAATTATTATTTGAAGAATCCCAATTAGGATTTCTTTTTTTTTTCAGTTCCCTTAAAATATAACTTTATTCCGGGTCTTTTCTGTAAAAATTTATTTTAAAAAACTAAATAAAAATTGGAAAAATTGCAACAAACTATGAAAATTTTAAAATATAATAAATTTATACAAAAAACATATCAAATAATAATATTTTTAAGGGCAAATGAGTAACTATGAGCAAACAAATAATTAAGATTATTTCAAAAATGAATTATAGTTGTTACAGCTCACTAAGATTAAAAAGCCACATATTAAATTTACTATAAAACTTATTTTGCTAATTTACGTGCTTTTATAACAGACTTTTGTTCAACAAATATTACAACTTTCTTAGAAATCATGGTTACTAATGTACCTGATTCTGTGAGAAGAATTTCAATATTTCTAACAGATATATCAAATTTATCATAAGCTTTGTCAATCATGGTTGATAAGACTTCTTCCTAGAAATATAAACATTCAAAGAACATAAAAAATATTATCAAAAAATATTTTACTAATATCGAACATCAAAAGTCGTCAACTTGTTTACGGTAAGAAATATAATCAATATTTAGCTATTTTTAAAACTTTTTAACAAGATAATTGTAATGAAAAGGAACTTAAAAATCTCAATTAATAAAGCACTCTAAAAAATTACTTTTTATTGAAGTCATGTAAATTTAAGTATGCTTTTAATCCGTTCAGGACCAACAAAAGGAGAAAGTGCTCCCCGAGGACCACCTGCTCAAGAGTATACATATGCACAGGACCAGGCAATTTTTTTGTTAAGCCTAACTTCATTTGAAAAATCATCACAAATTTACAATTTAATACCCTTGATAATATCTGAATATACTGTGATAAAATTTTAGCAATATTAAAAAAAAAAATTGCAAATTTTAAAGAAAATGTTTTTATTTTAATATATACTTTTAGAAAATGATAAATATTTCATACACTTGCATATAAATATTTCAAATAATAAAAATAATAATAAACTGAGTATAATACAAGACAAATGTAAGAAAATGGCTTTTAAATATTTTAAATTTTTGCAATTTATAATAGTTTTTAAAACATTGTTCAGGGCTCGCACTCAAATTGTCCACCCTATTATCCACATAATCAACTATATTAGTGTGTCACCATAAAAGTTAAGATACTCTCTGCAACTTTTATTTGAAACATTACTTTTTTCTATTTCAATATCTGATTCATTCATCAATCTAAAAATCTCAATCTCACTTAAATATTTCACTCTTCCTGTCATGCCGACTGACATAAAACTGATCCAAAACATACAAAATACTATCTAGCAAATTTTAAACAAGAAACCTATTCTCCCTCACACATAAACTAATAAGTTTTCCCTCTCCCCCCCCCCCCCACTCAATCAGAATACACACAGAAACCTAAAGCATTGTAAATCAATCCTTTAAATGGCTAATACTTTTGAAACAGCTGAACATGTATAGTGCTTTATATATTCATAAATACCAAAGGTCAAATTTTAAAAACTCTGAATGTTGTTTAAAAATTAAAATAAAAACACTTCTCATTGAAATCATGCATGTGTGATCATGAGTCCACAGCAATGAAAAGGATCATCACATATTTTATACAGCAGGCTGAGAAGGAAAAATCGAGTGATCATGCATATGTGATCATGGTTGTAAACAGGTTAACAAAGGTAGAAAGACAGATTTTATCAATTTGAATTATGATATGGTCAACTGAAATACTTGTACTTTATATAAAATGATTAAATTCAGGACTTAGCATATCATTTCAAAATTAAAAGACAAGGTATAGTAATAATTTCTTTGATATATTCTTTAAATTTAAAATGATTCTTTCAGTATAAGTGTTTTTTACACGGCTCTACATTAAAACAGTATAAGTAACACATACACACATATAAGTACAAATTACAAATGCATGTGTTTCACTGTAATTTTTTTGCTTGACAAAAATTCCTTAATTTAATAAATTTATTTTACATCAAAAAATTTTAAAAATTCTACGAGAAAAAAAATGTATTAAAAAATTCAGTGTTATAATCTAAATAGAGGATTTATTAAAAAATTTATTTCATAACAATTTAAATTACGTCTCCCACAGTTATAAATAAGAATATCTTCATACATTAATGTTCCTAATTAAATTACGAGTTACTGTCCTTTCTCAAAAATAACCCCTTCATGCACAATTCTAATTATTTCCCATTTATACAAATATACTTTGATTTACATATCACAACCCTATAACTAACCCTAATTCTCTCCTAAATACAACAATGATGGATGATGTTATTTTTACAACAAAGTACATAAATACTTTTCAAAAATCTGTAAATTTTGATGTGTATGCATTCATTTAATTTCTCTTGCCTTTTATTAAATTTGTAAGAAGAAAGCGCAGAATTATGGATAAATTTACATATAACACTTTTTGGGTGTCAACTGAACATTACAGCAATTTTAATACTCCAATTTCAAATTTTGTTCATGTGTGATTTTTCTAATATGTTTTGATTTTACTTAATAGTAGGTGAATCTTAGAATGTTGTTCTTTAGCATCTCATCTTCATGTGCTTGTTTTAGTTATACCAACACTTATTACTACTTAATTTCTAACAAAAATAGTACACAAATTAGTAAGTTGTAAACATTTATAATTTTTTGTGAGCTTTTTTTCCCCATTCTTGTGAATTTCTATGAATAAAACAAAGAGTCTCATAAAAAAAAGTCTTACTGTGGAAGAAATAACCACACTTCTAAGAGAACTGTCTGATCAGAAGAAGAATTATCTCCCACATGCATGATAAATACGATGAAAATTTTATTCCTCATGTCCTATCTGGATTGGAAAGCTATGAGGATATTGAAATTGATGATTTTCAAAATCAGAATGAATATATCCTCATGCTGGAAGTGCAACCAGTAGGTTAGCAGTCCAAAATGTTTTGCAAGAAAATAGAAAAAGTGATCCAACTGCTTATGCAAAAAATAAATGTGAATAATGACAGTGTTTTAAATGCTTTGCTGCACTTTATAGACACAAAACAGCTTTTCAAAATCATAAAATAAACAAACATAGAGACTTGCCAAGTGTTAGAAATGATATTTTATCGCTTCCAAAAGAGGAATTTTTCACTTACATTTCAATTCTGTATGCATGTGAAGTTTCAGAAGTTATGAATCTAACTTCATTTGTTATGTTCTACCACATGGGATACAAGTTTTTGTACAAAAACATTGCTCAGAAACAAATTTTGTGAAATGTCAAGTTTTAAATTTGATATCAAATTAACACATCATAATCAAACAAAACAAGATAAATTCACAATGATTTTAATACAGCATCATTTCAGTGAAAACTGTATAAGCTGTTACAAGCCCAGCCAGAACATAACAATTGATGAGCAGTTATTTCCTAGTAAGACAATCAATCCATTTACTCAGTTTATAGCATCTAAATGCAATAAATACAAACAAAAAATTTTTGTAACTGCAGATTTGGACAGTAAGTATATTTTGTGAACACATTTTCTTACCCAGGAAAAAATGAAAAATGAGATCTAGAGACCTTCTGATGAAAATGAACTGCTTCAAAATATAAAAAAGAAATGTTACAATTGTTTTTTATTTTATTCTTATTATTATTCCTTTTGAACTGACTAAGAAACTAAAAGAAAACTGACAAATTTAATTTGTATGATGAATAATGCCAGGTGAGAAATTTCAGATTGAATCAAGTAAAAAAAAAAGTATTATATTTTACAAAAAAAAGATTGCAAAATGAGGAAACTGCACTAACTTACAAATGCAAAACAAAAAAGAATATTATATTCTAAATTCTGTGCATTTAAGTAATTGCAAATAATTCACAGAATATCTGAATTATTTGCACATCATCACCAAACTGAAATCATCAGCTTTTGTAATGCAACAAAGAAATGGTCTAGATGTTGACCACATAGCAAGGCAGCATTCAGTCAAAGGAGGTTCAGTCAAGAAGATAGCCACAGTTCATATATTCTACAACATTTAAGACTTTGCTGCCATAAGTGATTGGATTATGTTCAAATATGTAACAAGAAAATATTATCAAGATGTACTTTTATCCAAACATTGGGTGAAAAATTGAGGACAGAAAACTTTGAAAAATACCGTAAAAGTAGCAAAAAGGATGAAAATAAACCATGAATTAAATTTTAACTTAAGTGTAAGAGATTTGAAGGGAAAATATGAAATGGAAAAGTAATAATCAATACATGCTTTTGTTAAAGAATGTCATATGGCAAAAATACAAAATATATCAGCTATTGATTGTAAATAATGTTAAAGTATTTTTTAAAAAAATAATTTCATATTATTTTGCAGAATTTTTATTTTACAGATATAATATTTTTTGCATCAGCCATGTATATTTGCAAAAACAATATTAAAATAAATTTTTTTATCAAAAATTTTTCACTTCATATCAGTCAGTATTAAAGTGATATCTGGCCGATGTTCTAAGGTTAATATTTAAAATAAAGAATTTTTGCAGTTTTGCAAGTGATACTTATTAATTATTTGATTATAATGATGAGTGTAGCTCATCATATATATTTCAACCTAAAATTATCACAAGTCATAATATTAATTCATTTGTGGCAAAGTGATTAATATGAAAAAAAATACATCTTTGAAGGGCTTTTAAATTTTCTATACTATTTGCAATAAATATAGACAATTAATAAAAATTAAATTTGTACTATATTAAATAAAGATAATAATTAAATGTCAATGAGTTAGTACTTAGAAGTTACGGGTAAAATTTTTTGATACAATTCAAAGAAAGTATAAAACTATTTATCAGTGTGTAAAAATGTTCTCACTACATTTTATTACTCTTTGCAATTGTTATTTTTAATCAAAAATAGCATGCTTAAGTAATCAAAGTTCTATTAAGTATTTTACTGCAAAAGAAACTTGCTGAAAATTTAAGAATTTTTTACAGATAAATCTAAGATAGATGAAAAACCTTCAACTGTAAATAAAAATGCATCATACATCAGTACTTCCTGCTCTGACAAGACTACTGACAGTTGGTGACAAAGGATCCCTCTTGTGACTATTCATCAAGAAATTTCCAAGACTAATAACAATTAAAGATGAGTTTCTGCAAAAAATTCAAAAAAAAAAACTTTAATAAATCACTTTTATTTTACAGATCTGCTACTTTAATGTATTTTATTATTCATAACATTGATCTGAATAAAGAACAAGTTATCAGGATTCCTTTTTGAAAACTATTTTAAATGATAAAACACATTTCAATAATTTAGTACTTATCTTACTTTTGGATTTTACACCATGAAAGAATTTCATTAAAAGGAATGAAAAATTATCACAATTTTACAAAATATCAAGTAATTTATGCTAGAAAATGAGTTTGAATATTTATCCTTTCATCTATGAGGCACAAATAGAATACAATACTAACATAATTAATACACAAACTAGGTCAAACATTAAAAGTAATTTCTTTCAACTGGTGATTCATGCATCATTTGGCACAAATATAAAATATTACAATGCATCTCTCTCTCTCTCTCAGAGAACTTGTATAAAATATCTCTAATTCAATACATCTTGAAACTTATTAATATGTTAATAAATATATATAGCACATCAAACTTTATTATATTAGCACATGTTATATGAGTTCAGTAGTTACTCAATATACTAAAATTAACACACTATAAACTTTCCTTGGATTTCAAGTAGAATCACTGCAGCTCTTTTCACAAATCTCTCTCAATCTTTTCAAAATCCCCATTTAATTTTACATCTACCAATCCTATCGTGTGTATGCAAGCTTAAGTGTAAAAAATGTACATTATTATATTAAATTTTACAAATTTATAGCACTTAATATTATATATATATATATATAACTGAATGTAATTATAATATATCTTATAAATTACATATATAGAATCTGATTTCATACAAAATTTGAAAAACCATCAGATTTCTTTACACGTCAAGTTTCTTTTCTTTCTTTTTATCAAATAACACAATATTACAATCTATATTCTTACTAACAATACTGCACTGAAAAATTTAAAATGTACCAAGAGCTAACACTATTAATAAACAAGGTGGTATTTAAAAAGTTGTGAAACTAAGGTATTTATCAGTTATAGTAGCTTTGAGTTGGCAATTGCTTTTTTGAGTTGTTGCCAATACAAATATTGATGATATTATTAACTTATGATATTATTAACTGATGAGCTAAAATCCCTGTGTCATTGACACCACAATACAAAGGTAAATTTGTCAGCTCAACCAAACATGAAGTATAAGACTCCTGTAAACAGAATCTTTGATCCTGAGAAATAATTCAAAACAGGAAGACCAATATTATGCAGATAATGATACCATAACTCCAGCACTTCTTGCCAACTTTCATCTGCATGATGTAAATAAATATTTTGTTAAAAAGGCAGTTGTGATAAAATTTCCATTTATTGAAAAAAGATTTTTGGTGTTTTCTTCAATAAGCAACTACCAGATTTTTATCATTGTGGCAAAATATAAGAAAAATCTAGCTAATAGCATAAGAGAAAAAATGGAAGTAAAATTAATGATACTCAAAAATACTGGTCCCCATTTATAATATCAGCAACCAATAATCCACAACATTAAAAAACAGTGCCACATGTTTATATTATTATAGCAACCAGAATAAACCCACCTAAGTCTGTTTTCCATGTGTCTAGAACGTCCTTATCACCGAAAAATACTAAATTAAATACTGTAATAAAATAAAGTAACAAAATTTATAATGTATCTTAATGCAAACAAATTTAAAATATTATCCTGTTCAGTAACAAAGGTTATAAAATTTAAAAAATATAACTCTTTATAATTATTCAACTTTTCATTCAGAGCAAATGATATTCAAAAAAAAATTATGAAACAATAAGTTTTGTTTAAATTATAAACTTCAAATAAAATATAGCATTCTAAGTATTAAATAAAAAAACATACTTTTAAACTAGATCTCAATAATAAAAGTTTATTTTAAAAAGTAATTTATAGTAATACTTCATAAAAAAAATTATATAAGTTAATATTTTACTCTTTCAAGACTCCTTTTTCTGGTATAACAACAAAAAGAGGTTGAGCATCCACTTTCAAATCAAGATATTTATGCTGTTCAATAGCATACTGCAAGCCAAAAGCAGACATCTCTTTCAGATCCTCCAATTTCAACATAGCTGAGGCTTGAAGTCTGAAAAAGAATTTGGAAACACATTGACATATAATACAAAATTTTTCTAAAAGTGGTGAATGTAAAATTTTGCTTTATCATATAATTCTAATTGACTATTTTTTTAAAAACAATTATTAAGAGGTAGAATAAATGGCATTGTTTCATCTACAATTCCCTTATCATACAGAAAATAAGAGCTGCAAAAGCTATATGCTTTTGCCTTCAACTTTGCTTCTGTCACATGGCAATTCAATATAATGATTTAGCTTTCATGCTTTCATACAAAAGGAGGATTTTAGCGAGTTGTACTATAAAAATGTGAAAACCTAGAGAGAGAATTTTCATAGATAAAAATATTGATTGGCTTTTAATGTGTGTAAAAGTAAGTAAAGTTTTAATATTTTTTTTTTTTTTTCTTCTTTTTTACAGTGTGTTTCTGAGTTACATTTACTGAGTTATTAACAAGTATTTATCCTGAGTTTGAGATCTGAGTTTAGTTTGAGTTTTTGAGCTATAGTGCTGCATTTTATTTTATTTGCTAAAATTAATATGACTGGGATATTAGGTTAGTAACTGAAGAAACGTGTGATGAAAAAATATTGATGTATTGCAAGATGTCAAGTTGAGTCAATTAAACCTTATTCTAAATTCTAATCAACATAAAGATGCTGAATTTGTTGAGAATTTTATGAGCACTATGGCATAGAAAAGCTGGAGAAGATGCAAGTTTTAATGCATTAGAACTAGACAAGGGTAAAACAGAAAGAGTAAAGTTAGAATTAAAACTTGCGAGAGCTCAAACCAATGTGAGGAGACAACAGATTTAATGTTCATCAGCCCCACTATGCAGCCTTCAGTGGCACCAGGACTCAAATTTGTGAGTTTGTTACTTTGACAACTGAACTATTGCAAACACAAAAGGTGCAATAGAGCTCTTAGAACTAACATTTCAAGAAGATTAGAAACTTGGGTTTATCCCCCTCACTTAAAAGAGCATTTCTAACTGAAAAATTTACCTGAGAAATAGAAGGCTGACATTCTATTGAAATTGCTAGGCAAGTATGCATTGAACAAAATGGCACATATAAAGAATGATGAGTTAGGTGACCAGGAAAAATTAAAACCTATAATTTTATGAGCACTTGAGTCAACAGTTTAATCATGTCTAGTGAATTTTAGAAATGTAAAACCCTTGAAGAATCACATGTTCCATTCAGCTCTTGTCTTGTTATTAATTATGATTATTATTGAAACTTAATAAAAGTTTTAGATTTTGAAATACTCAAAAATCTAACTGTATCAGATAAGCTATTTCAAACCTTAGATAGGAAAATCAGGCATGTTAATATTAAACAAGGTGAAAACTAGTACCCACTTTTGGAACTAAGTAAACATTTTAATCTGTATTTTACTTCATGCAGAAAACATTTATTTAAAGACAAGGGTAATTATTTAAATCCATGGAATAGTCAAATTGGCAATCCTGAAATAATTGTTAAACTAAGTTTGCATTGTGTCAAAAAAAATCATTTTTTGGCAAAATGTCTAAATTATTTAAAACTGTCAGTTGATCAAAAAACTGAGATGACTAAGGGTAGCAAAAGTGAAAATTGATGTAGTTATTTCAGCATTTCTAGAAATGACAAAATATAAAATATTTGGTTACTTTATAGCAGAGTAAGAAATGGTGTAAAGAAAAGCAAAATATTGAAGCAAATGACTTAGTTTTAATCGAAAATGAAGTTCCTCCTCCTCTGCATTGGAAACTAGCATGAGTCATGAAGACACATCCTAGCGCAGATAAAAAAGAGAGCGTTGTGACGGTATAGACCAACTCTGGTGATTAAAAATGACCAATTATAAAACTGCAAATGGCGTGTAAAGTAATTATTGAAACACTTCTGAGATTTCAAGATAAGAAAAAAATGTTCAATCTAAAATTCCTTAAGCATAGTGAAATTAAAATTAGTAGAAACTATGAGTTTCATCCCCTTTATCTTTGCTTCCTCCAAGAATAATTCAGTGCAATGATTTGCTTTCATATAAAAGAATGTTTTTTGTAAGTTGTACTATTACATGTATGAATAAAGAGTTTTAAAATTGTTTACAGTCCACTTCTGAATAATATTTCCTGGGCTATCAAAAGATAAATCTTTTTAATGAAATATTTTTCTGTTATACATATTTGAAAATTTAATTTAAAAAATAAATTTACATACCATGAAATAAATTTTATACGTTTTAAAATTGGAAATGAAATCAAAAACAGAAATTTTTAGAAGTGTTACTTAGCTATTTGGAACTTCTTTTTTTTGGGGGGGGGAGGGTAATTTAATTCAAAAACCTTTTCTATTTGTATATAATTTTTTTTCACTTCAAATATTTTTTTTTTCTTTTGTAACATACTACATGCAGGCATTACATATTTTTGTATTTTTCACAGACTATCACTAGAGCATGGATCATGTAAAAGTACATATTTAGATTTGTGCTGCAGAGTGGGTAAAAATAGTTTTGTAGGGAAAAAGGAAGCATTTATCAGTTTATTGTAATTTTACTGAATGATTGAATTCTTGCAAGATTGACAACCCTCATTCAATGTGCTAATATAAAAAATAATAAATTTTTTCATTTCTATTTTGTGTGTGTGTGTGTTTGTTAAAATAGCAAGATCAAACTACAATTTGCAATTAATCTTAAATTTATTCTTAATTGCAGAATGTGATTACTATTACTGGATAACTCTCTATTCTTTCATTATATTTTTATTAGAATGCAAGATTGAAAGAATTAATAACTGTGTCATGACTGGTAGAAACACAATCGTTACAAAGCTTTATTTTTCACAGCAATTTTAATTTATTGTATTTAAGCTTTTGATAACACTTTTGCCCAATGTTATACATTTTTAGAGTGGTGAACAATAATAAATTTATTCAATCAAGTAAAGATTTTTATTAAAAATATGAAAAAGTGCACTTTTTCTTTCAAATTTCTGAAAACAATACTACAGAACCAAAGATGTGAAAGATCACAAATTTAGAAATATCACAAAATGTTTTTCAATGCAAAAAATTTTTTATAAGTAACTAATGCATAAGGGGGAAAAAATATATTTATCATTTAACATATTATTGCTAAGCTTTATTAACCCCCAAATTAAGCTGTTTAAAAACTTTATTTTATGTTTACATAGTATAATCTAGAATTTTGGAAAGATTCAATTTCATTCATAAAATATTTTATCAAACAAAAATTTTAAATAAATTAAAATAAAAATTTTAACCAATTTAAAGAATTATAATTAAAAACAACATACTGTTGAAGGGCTGCTTTTTCAGGAGGCTTGAATACTTCTACTAAATTATTAACAGTAACCTAAAAATATTTATTTTTTAATAGTTTTTGCAAAAATTATAAATAGGAATGCAAATATAAATGTATATCAGCAAAATGGATTTATTTAAATAAAACATGGCTATAAATACTAATATTGAGTATATAGGTTGTGGAAGGCAGACATTTAAAAGAAAAAGACAAAAACAGATAGTGTTGAAAATTGATTAAAAAGTAATATTCCTCTTTAATAACAAGTATATCCGTTACTTGGGTTCTGTTATCTGTAATAACGATAACTCGAAAGAAAGAACCAGGGATGACAAAGAGGTATAATTTTCTAAAGTATTTTTAAAGATATAGTTTATATTTATATTTGAACTTAATAATATAACTAATAAAATTTAAAATTTGCATCAAGTACTACTCAAAAATACTCAGACTAGAAATACAATTTTCTCAAAGCTAGCTATATTTTTTTGGCAATCCTTGGCTATATAAAACCCAAAAGAATAAATTTATTTCAAAAACTTCATTTAAGCTATTGAATGTAATTTTCTGTGTCATTACAGCATACATATTTTCAATTTATTGCTACAGGACAACAATTGGCAAATCTTTCCAAATTTGTGGCACTGGTAATTAATTTTAAGTTAAGGATTTTGTCATGGTTAGATGTCACGAGACTACAAGAAATTCATAAGCACAAAAAGAGATAAACTTATTCAATTTTAAATCAAAAGATTTATCTGCTACAGATCTAAAATACTATATTTACTCAAATATAAACTGCACTATTTTTCCAATATTAATGCTACCGAAAACTGGAAGCAGCTTAGAATCAAAGGCAAAAAAATTTGTAAGATGAGCAAATTGAGTTCCCACCCCTTTCAAAAAGGAAAAATGTAACCATTCATTCTGGCCACTTGCATCAATGACTTATCACATTCTCGTGTTATCTTCAGTATCCAGTCTATCCTGAATTTTGCTGTCTGCTCATGGTTAAGTTTTTTCTTCTTTTTACTGTGTGAATACGCTTTCTTTTAATCTCCTAAACATTACAGATATTGGTAGTGGTATCAAGACAAGTTCACTATAGTACAAGTCTGAAAAGGAATGCAATTTTATATTCAGAAGAAAACAGAGCAGCATCCAGAAAAAATGTTATCGATTAAACAAATATACATTGATGGTGTAAATAACGTGATACGATTTTTGCTTGTAAATCTTCAACAAAGTCTTTCCCAGAACCAGAAAAAAAAGGATTGGATGGCACTGAAGACAATTCTAAGTGGAAAAATGGTGACACTGGCACAAGTTCCGAAGTCACCTTTGACAGTGGGAATGACATCCTTTTCGGAATTGATATTGATGGTTAAGAGCAAATAAGGCTCATGTATGTATTAATTAAAAGTTTTTAATACTAGTAAAATAAATTATTATTCACTTCTTATTAATTTTCATTAAAATTTTTTTTTAATTTCTTAAATACTGGATATCGATTAAACCTTTTACACTTTATTTTTATTTTTTCTCAAAAACCTGTGGAGAATTTGAGGTGCAGCTTAGAATTGATGGCGGCTTAGATTTGAATATATACAGTATAATTTAAAAGATTTCTCCCCTCCCCCTTTAAATATCTTATGACAAGGGAAAGAACAAACTTACTGCGTCATAAGTAATTTCCAATGGTTGAGCATAAAGATGTAACCTCTGATCACAAGATTCATCAAGAGGATTTGTTTCAAAAAGTATACTAAGTAACGGTTGGTTATTTCCTACAAATTGTCTTGAAGTAACAATTACAGGAACTGACTTGCCCACTGGCACTCCTTTTACAATAAAACTATCTATCTTGGCATCAAAACTGAAACAAATATTAAATATTGAAATATCAGAGCATGAGAATTTACTTTTAAAGCATAGCATAACAATTGCATACAAATTTACTTATATATCTTTCAATAAATGAAAAGAATTTGCAATTTAAAATTGTTCAGGTTTTAAAATTAAATCAACTGAACTGCAGATAAATTCTTATCTTGTTTTTCTTAACTTTTGAAGAAGATAAAATTCCAGAATTTAACATAGCTGTTTCAGTTTTTTTTAATGAAATGAATGTCAAAAAATGCTAGGCAGTAATTTAATTTTTTTTCTTTATCTCCATAAATATAAAGATTATTTTTCTGCTTCTGGATATTAAAAAATCAATATATGCAACTCCAATAATAATACAAAAATAGTATAATAAATATACCTTAAAGCTTGAGCGGCTAAACGTTGTTCTACGCAAGCTGAAACTTCTTTCAGATTCGCTTTCAATACTTGAGGCTCACTAAAGAAAATAAGAAAAAATTCTCAACATAATTAGTTGAAATATCTAAAGAGAAAAATGAGGTGAGAGATAAACCTACCTTCTTGTATCATCCGAAAGAGTAACTGTTAAGTTATGAAGAAGGAATAACAACTTGTTTTCAACAAACTATTTAAAAAAAAAAAGCAATTTTACACAATTACTAGCAATATTGTAAACATTTAAATATTTTGAATAATTAAAGACCCAAACATGAAAAAAAAATTACACATATAATAAAATTTAAAAAACTGCATTACATTTTAGATAATTTCAAAACCATATTTTTTTTTTCTTTTTTACCTCTTTTGGATATTCTGTTACTACTGGTTGCTCATGATATCCAATAGCATCATATAATTTTTGCTTTTCTTCGGGTGTCATGGCTTCTTCAATTTGCTTTGCTAAAAAAAAAATTAAAAAAAAAAACTTAGTATAACTTTGAAAAATTTCATTTGTATTTAATTGTTAAAAACAATTCAGTAGAAATGGCATAAATAAAAAACAATATCTTTACCAAATCCATGTAAATATAGATTTTTAAATTCAAAGATTATAATGTAGTAAAAATGAATTACAAGACATTTACTTTTTTAATAGTTTTTAATAGTAATAATGAATTCGAATTCTAATATAAGATATTATATATTTTAATATACCCTAAAATCTGGCATATAATGTACTCCCTCTTTTTTACAAAGAAATCTGAAATGTACGTGTGCAATGCTCTTATGTTTTGAAGTCATTTATTCAAGGTATTATCCCAGGCTTTTGAAATAATTGTATACTTCTAAAACCACAATTCTTAAAGTTCATGAAGTATGTCCTTTGCTTTAAATAAACAGCATTTCAATATATGTAGGTCTAATTTTTTTTTTTTTTTTTTTTTTTTTTTTTTTAATAAAAATTTTTTTAAAACCTCTTTTTAATATATTTTTTTTTTTTTTTTTTTATGCTTATCTCTTTAACTACCATTTTTCATACACCAGCATATAGTGCACACCCTTAAATTTCAATCTTATTTTTGTGTTAAAAGTGCATGTTATGAGCCAGATTTTACAGTAATTGAAATTCTAATGTACAAAAAATAATACACGAGTTTTCACTTTTTAATCTTTATTAATAAATTTTTAGCTGCTATCAAACAAATATTTTAAAACAAAATATTGTTCAGAATTAATTTTATTAAATGTTTTTAAAAAATAGTAAAGTAATTATATTACACACACAGGCTAATGAGTTAGAAACTTTTGAGATTTGCAATTTGATGCATACTAGAGATGAAGTATGCACATTTTTTTTATGACGTGGATTACATGTGATTAGAGTGCTAGTATAAATAAAGAGTAATAGTGCTTTTCACAATGAATGATTTAAAAATGGGAAAAATGACATCTTTTACCATTTGAAAAAGGGCTTATTGTTGGTGTCCATTTAAGCAGGGGGCTCGATTTTGAAGATAGCAAATCTCACTCGGTTATCAAAAGCAGCCAAATCAGTTTTTCAAAAAAAAATGTTAGAATCAGAACCCACAATCCTTCTCTAGAAGACACAACTGCAGTTCGAGTACACTTTTCCACGAGAGTAATCAGCATCATCTCTGACAAATTGACTTTACTGTGCTTCAACTGACACAAATCGTCAACCAAGACTCTTCCCAACAGATTTCAGCCCAAACTATGTGCAGAGGATAAGAATGTATAGTCAGGTACCTGTGAGAAAACCACTCCTTTCTGCCCAAAATGCAAAAATTTATCTGCAGTGGTATCAGGAAAAGACACTGGACATCTGAGGATTGGAAATGGATTACATGGTCAGATGAATTTGGCAAGAACCCCACAAAGACATGAATCCATCTTGCCTTACTTGCACTGTACAAGGGTCTGGTGGGAAGTATCATGATATAGGGCATGTTCTGCTGGCATAAAAATTGTACCCTGGTATTCCTAGAGTATAAGCAAACAGCCATGAGATACCTAAATATACTGGCAGATCAAGTGCATCCTGTAGTGTTGCATTTTTACCCTGATGGCAACGCATACTTCATGGACAAAAATGCAACTATACATCATGCCAGAAGTGTTCAAAATTGGTTTACTTAACATCACTCTGACTTCCCAACACCTTCCCTGGCCATCCCATAGCCTGCATCTCAACCCTATAGAAAATGTGAAGAATATCTCTTCCACCTAATTTACAAAATCTAAGAAGCTGCATAGCCAATGCATGGACGGAAATGCACTCCAGAAGCATGTAGACTTGATGTCGAAATGAATCAGAGCAGTTATCCAAGCAAAAAGTGGTCTAATAAAATATTTATTTATTTTTTTTTATTTTACAAATGTCGCACACTACAATAGTACCTATGCCATTAGTGCACGTGCTCTTCAATATTTTTTGACAATTTGAGCTACCCAGGATGCACTACGAGAAGGCCTCCTATGTTACACCTAGTCTAATAAAATATTGATACTGGGTTTTTAATTCATTGGCCAGTGTATGTATAATTACTAATGTCAAAAAATATATATACAAAAAAAAATCAATTATGGCAAGACACATTTAAAAGTGATTTTAGAAATATCAAGAAAATAAATGAAATCTAATTGTAACTAACCAATTTTTTTTCCAGTACTCTCGTCCGCATTTTCTGAGCTCTGCTCTTTTGAGAAGAAACTTCCAAACCAACCACCCCAAGATTGTTTCACTTCTTTCTTAGCAGATCTCAAAACCTAAAAATGAATTTATTTAAAAAATAGTATAAGACCTAATTTGTTTTAAAAAAATCTATGCTAGATTATTTTACACCATAATCTAACATAAACAATCCATGCAAAATTTTAAATGAACAGGAATACAAAATTCTAGAACCATTATTATTCTGAAACACGCTACAGCATGCCATAACATATAACCACAAAAAAAAACTCACCTTTAATCTTTTCTTTTTCTTTGATAAAATGCACAAAAAAAAGAAAATTTTCATTCAAAATGTAATTTTGTTATTGATTAACTTCATAAAGCAATAAAAAATTACAGTTTTTTTCAAACCAAAAAGGGCAAAGAATGTCCATATACTTTTTTTTAAAAAAATTAATGATTTAGATACTTGTTATCACACCAGAAAAATAAATTAATACTTATTCGTTCTCATTCATATTTAAAATTAATTGTATGGTAAAAAATATTTACTTCATATTAAATTATTTAAAATACAAGTAAAGTTGGATAAAATTTTTGAAGAAAGTTATATTAAACTCTTAAGAAATGTAATTCTTGACAAGAAAACTTCTATATTACAGAAATTAAATATGTCAGTACAATATACAGTCAAACCTCCATATAACGAACCTTTATATTACGAATTTTTCTATATAGCAAACTTTTTCCAGGAACCAAGAACATTTCACGATTTTCTTCATAAAATAACCTCCCAATTTTCCAACTCTCCAAGTTTCTATATAACGAACTTTTTCTACTGTGTTTCAATTTTTTTTTCGCCCTATTTTTGAAGTATTTCTGGACATTTCAAGTTATTCTCTCTTTTAGCACATTTTATGGTGGTCATAAATTTTTAACTGGTTTTATTAGGTGCCTAACTTGCCGAGAGCAATAGAATTCTGAGTATTTCATCCAAGAAGTGCAACCTTTAACCCCCATTGTCCAGTTCACTTGAAGCATCTTCAATATCCTCTTTCACCTTCAGTAGAGTCTCATGTCCTTGAACTAGTCTCTGCATCATTTGTAGTACTGATCAGTCGTATGGGTAACTTTGTTTCTTGTAGCTCGAAAATGTCAAAACATAAGTACTTGAGCATCAAAGAAGAAAATTTAATTCTTCAGGAAGTGGATAAAGACATTAAGAAACTTTTCTAGTAGTTTTTCTTTTTTTAATGGGTAAGATATATAAAATAAATATATATTAATTCACAATTAGGTGTGAATAATTACATTTTTTTTAATACATAGTGTTTATGAATTTAAAATTTGTTTTATGTGGTTTAAGAAAATTGAAAGATGAACCTCTATACAACGAATTTTCAATATAACGAACTTTTTTTCGGGATTTAGTGATTTCGTTATATAGAGGTCTGAATGTATTACAGTTTAATATATATATATATACACAGAATACTAACATTACATTGAATCAGAAATTTGTTTAAACCAACAAATGTAGTATATAAAGTATATGAAGCCTTAAGACATTTTTTAATGTAGGAGCAAAATAAAAAAAATAATAAACTCGAGGAAATTATAAACAGAAAAAAGAAAATATGGTTTTAAATATTGCAGATAAATACAACAAAAAAGAAATTGATTCCTGAATAAAATTCCTAAAGAATGTATTACTGTTTTTCATATAGTGTGATTTATTACACAAAAGTATGCAACACTTGAAATAAAAATTTACATATAAAAGTCACAATTTATTTTATATTATTATAAAGTACACAAGAAACAAGACTATTTCATAGCAAATAAAATACATCATAATACAAAAATATCACTTGAAATTCACATAAAAATAAAACAAAAATACAGCTAATTATTCCTTTAAATTTTTAGTTCAAATAAATAAAAAGTTAAATAAAAGCTAAAGTAACATTTTTAGAAATCTAACATTTTTAGATATATATAACATTCAAGCAAACTTTTCATATAAAACATTCTTTAACTTGGAAAAAATAAAATATGATAGCTTAAAAATATCTCTTAAAAACATAGTACAATGCAACATTAAAAATGTAATGCTATTTTCACAAATCAATTTTTAAAAGCAGAAGCATTGCAGAAGCTTAGAAGCAGAGGGCTACAAACTCACCTTATGATGCTTTGTTTGTGCCTCAAGGTGCAAAAAATAAAAATTTTGCATGACAAATTATATAAATAGAATATAGCACAAAAATGGGAATAATTTATGACAGAGGAACATTCAACTGAATTACACTACTGATGTTTTAAAAAAAAAACATTTAGATTTTCAATTTTATGCTTTGTATAAATCAAAATTCTTATATAATTACACTAAAGATTGTTAAAATTCTTATTCAAAAAATAATTTATTTCATAGTCAATTATCCCAAATCACATAATATGTATTTAATGCATTTGCAATATTTTAATCTTTTTAAATTTGTTTTCTTCTTAAAAGTGCCAGCATGAAAACGATTAAATAAAAATAATTTTGAGAGATATTTTTGAAAAATAAATGTTTTTTTTCTTTTATATCAAGCAATTTACAAGTTAAAATAATACACATGAGTATATAATACTTATAAAGAAATTACCTTAATTCCTAGTGACAAAGTTAAGAATAGGAACATTCTTAATTTTTTCCCCCTGAATAAAAAATGTTTCACTCCCTCCAAAAAAACATGTTATACAAACAAATAAAGAAATAGATCAAGCTCTGTTATCAATCAGTAAATGTAAATATTAAAAGCACAGCTTGCAAATTATAATTCATTTTATTCAAACTTCAAGAGTTCATTTTACTTATAAAAATGTAGAGAACAATTTTCCATAGATTCTAACAGTAAGTCTTTGAAAAAGAATGTATTAAATGAAATGAAACTTAAGTATAAATCTTCAAATCAATATACAAATTAATCTTTCAAACATACAATTTAAAATGAATCAAAGTATTAATTGCATTCATAGATAAATATTATTAAAACTAATATTAAAGTTAATATAATTATTATTCATCTATTTAAATACATAAATCATTCTATCTACAATTCCTTTTAAGGTTCTTTAATCTCAAGAATCTAGATGTCACCCCATTACATTACTTGGAAACACATAATTGGAGATTTTTGAATGTAATTTTATAATTAAGTAAATTTATCTGCAGTTGTGCAGTTAAATGCAGAATAGTAAAAAATTTAGCCTAAATAGTTTTTAAATTAAATTTTTATGTGCATTTTAATGAAACAAATTAACAATGTAAGAGGTATTTTATTTTAATTTCATGACAAACTGAAAACACACAGAAAATTCATACAGATGTCAGAAATTTACATTAATATTGTAGTTTGCAGTTCATTTAACCTGACGCTTAGAAACTATTGACCCTGACTGTTATGTGTTAATGGATCATCAACAGAGAAACAAAATTAAAAAAACTTCAGTGTAAATATACTTAGTAATCAAATGAAATTTACATTAGAATATCTAATCCTTCAATGTTCTAATTTTCACCAAAAACAAACATTTAAATACAAATTTATTCATAATTACTGAAATAATTAAAACAAAGATACTGAGATTTAACTTTTTAAGCAAATGATATAAAAAGTTCAAAAAATACAATACTAAAATATCAAGTTTTATATACATTATATCACAAATAATTCTTAAAATTTATTTATGGTATGTACAAAACATATAAGGAGGATTTCACAAGGGAAAGAAATTTATCTGCAAGAAATGTAATAGTTTTACCACTTTTAATGTTATTCTAACAAAAAATAGATGCACAATACATGTATAATTTTCATATTGCATATATATTCTAAACTAAACTTTAAGACATCAGTTGTTTTTTTAATATTCTATATTTCTATTGCATGAAAAAAAAAAATTTAAAAATTAATGCATAAATCATATACTTACTTCTAGCTCAGCTTGTTTTCTTACTATTGTGATATTGAACAGATCCAAATCTCTTTCATATTCCTACAACACAGAAAAATGATGCGATATAAAAAAATTATAAGACCTCAAACTTAATACAAAGATGTCATGGTAAGTCAAAGAAAGTTTGAATGTATAAAGTCAGTAAGAAGCATAAAAATGTGAATGAATAACAATTATAGAAATGAGATGTGTATGTTAAAATATTCACACTTGTATAGATACCTCAAAAATTAAAAAATAGAACTTACAAAATATTTTTCCAAAGAATTTACATATATATATATAACTTAACAACTTTTACCACGCAATCTGATTTGCATCTAATACCAAATAGTTAAACTCTAATGTGAGAATATGGATCATTTGGATTGATATGGCATTAGTGGGAGTTATAAGCAAAATATAGGAGTGGTGATTGTTGTAGGAAATATGAGAAATTGTTCAGAAATTGTGAATTGAAGTATTGATAGGATCGGGCGCGCGGCGCTTGGGTGAGTTTTTGATGATTTACGCTATTCATTTGTGAATATACTGGGTTTTTAATTTGAACTTTCGGATTTTAAATATTTTTTCTTCCTATACGATTATTTTAAAGATGGGTGCATCATCTTTGGTGATCAATGGTTCAATTACTATATTGTGCACTTAATTATTTTAGAGTTTTAACATTTTAATGTTATATCTTACAGAATGCTATGGCGAATAGTTTAATTTTTTAAGTATTAATTTTTTAAATTTTAAATTTTTGAGAATTGGATATTTTCCGATTAACTTACCAATTTGAAACATAGGGGAGATTGGTGCCATCAAACTAGTTTAACCCCACTTATCGGTCCTAAGTC
Source organism: Trichonephila inaurata madagascariensis (assembly GCA_019973955.1). Lineage (NCBI taxonomy): Eukaryota > Metazoa > Arthropoda > Arachnida > Araneae > Nephilidae > Trichonephila > Trichonephila inaurata. Next base: position 55,207 of record BMAV01004667.1, on the reverse strand, counting down.
TGAGGTTGCACTAGTGGATATTTTATAAATTTTTATTTTATAAAATTTTTAATTTTGTTTGAAAACGTTGGTATTTTACTTTCTATATTATTCTATTCTATTGACTCTATCTACTTTCTATTCTATTCTATTGATATATTGATATTTTGAAATGAGATTTAGTATTAAAAATTCATATAATTTCAATTTTTTAATTGATTTATACATATATATATATATATTGGGCAGATTGCAGTTATATGGATAAACAAATTCAAAATTTTAATATTGCCACAAAGGAGTTGAATTTTCAAAAAAACTTAATTTTAGTTGCATGATTTTGGACTCAACTATTCTCAACAAAACTATTTCTCAACATTATAAAGAACCAAAAACGATCATCATTAATAAATAAGTACAATGTACAATGCAAAATTTCCTAACCCCAGTTCTATCTACCAGCATCATCAAATCAATCTGAACTAAGCTTTTTCCCGTCTTTCGTTTTATTGTGTCATTAGATTTTCTTAAATTTAAAAGTAAAGAAGCTGTTAAACATACCTGGAGGGTTTTTCTCTTGTAACTATTTAATAGGTGTCCTCTCATTGCAATAAATATTAAAAGTACTAATATATACCTGTTTTCCCTCAATAAAAATTACTTTGACTTTTTACCACAAAAAAGCTCATATATCTAAAATTCATTCCCCTTGTGGCAGGACTTAACATAAAAATTAATTTTTAATTTTATTTTTCTATTCATCTATATACCAGAAAACATGTTTCCTACAAAGGTAGATTTTGAAATTCTCAAATATATATATATATATATATATATATATATACACACACACAAAATTTCACTTAAAAATATGGATCATTTTTTCATTGAAAATATTAAAGAATAGTATTTTATTTTTAATCTTTGTATGACTTTTGAACATCAGATTAACTAACATTTATTTGATTTGTCATTTCGGTTGTAAATTTCTTTCCTTGTAATTTCAAAACATATATCTCTTTATATTTTTTACAGGAGTCCAGGTGGTGTTTCATATGATCCCAAGACCAATTTTTTTGTTTTCGGCGCACATCCTCCTCAAGAACAGCAGTCATTGCAAATTTCCACCTGAAATGGAAATTATTAACAATAAAATTTTCACAGTTTTTAGTTACTGATGCAATTAATATGAAAATATAGTAAGAAACTAAAATTATATATATTACATTTGACAAATGAAATAAAGATAGCATATGGAAAGATAATGCATTTGAATCAACTTCCCTTTTTTTTTCAATCATTGCCATTTAAAAGCAAAAGAAATTATGAAATCTTGGTTTTCAACTAAATGATAATAAAAAAAAGAAGGGGAGGGGGCATCTGATCAAATAATTTAATTTTTGATTTTTAAAATTCAAATTTTCATAAAATTTTTTTTTTTTTTCTATATTTCAGAAACATAATTTCTTTAAAAATATTTCTATTGTAAAAAACAACCTTTACAAATATTCATCAAATACCAACTAATTTATATACAAATTAAAAGGTCAACAAATGAACTAAAAAATTAAACATAAAAAATTAACATTACTCTAAAAAAATTCCACTGGGCAATTTTTTTTAATTCTAATAAACATGAAAGTTTAATGACTGAATGCATAGTATTTAATTGCATTAAACTGAAATTTCATGCAATTTTGCACAATATTTTAAATATTTCACTCTGAGAAGCATTGAAATAATTTTTGATCAATATTTTATCATTCATCAAAATTTTTAGAAAATTTAAAATTATTTAAAATTAAAAAAAAAACAGATATCTAAACAAAATAAAATATGAAACATATTTTAGTGATTTTAAATGATTATGTAAAGTAATTCATTTGTAAAATATATTAATAAGCATACTTCAGATTACTTTAAGCAAATGCCAATTTTTATTGAAAAAACAACAAACTTTTCAATTAAAAAATTTTCAAAAAACCTCATAACTACTGAATTCTCTAAATCAATATTTTTCATATAATGCAGCAACACCTACCATTCTTTGGCATGACCACTCTTTTGTACATCTGGCCTGTATTTTCTATATAATGAGGCTATAGTCATTCGATCCAAAGATTCCAACAACTTGATTAAATCTTGATACTAAAAACAAAATTACAAAAAAAAAATCTCATTCATATCTGCAAATAATTTCAATATATTTCAGTGGTGATAAATTGTAACAAATAAATATGTTAATAATAATTTTATTACCCAATGAAAAACCAATAAAAGAACTATAAGGGCAAGATTTTTCTCTGAATATTTCTACAGGCAAAAATATTTTTAAAATGTAAAAGCAAATAAAATTTTAAAAATCTAAAAAAAAAAAAAATTTCCCCTTTGAATATGAATTATACCTGTAATCTTGAAAGCCCAACTGCTATTTCTTCCATTACAACATTCAACCAAACTTTTGGAGTTTTAAATCCTGATCCATCACTTTCAGGCTTAGAATTCAACCTCAACTGAGCTTTAGAATTAATAGGTCCCAGCACTATTAAAAATAATAATCATAAAATCATCATAATAAAGAAAAATTATTAAAAAAAATTCTACAGCATTTGAAAAATGTTATATATAAAAACAGAAAATAACAGTACAAAACATAATTACACATCCAATTGTACAATTTATGATGAAAAACAAAATTTATTTTAAACACTTCAAAATAACACAAAAAATGTTGGCTTTAAATTGCTATGTAATTCATCAATTCATAAAATATTCTCAAAAATTTAAATTAATTAGGTAGGTTAAGTAGGTAAGTTAATTAGTAATTACCTAAATAACTAAAGAAGTCAAAAATATAGTAGCAATAAAAGTTGCATTTTAGTACAGATAAAAATAACCATTTAATTTTGTTGACATTGAAAATTAAATATTTCAACAGTAAAAGTATGAAAATTTTGATTATTATTTGAAATCTACAACTATCTACAAACTTGAATTCAAAGGAATGTATGACAGTCCCCCCTTCTAAGATCAATCAGATTTAAAATCCGGGAAAGAATAAAAACACCACTAAATTAATACAGCTGATAATACAAAATAACACTAAACTCATATTTTTTAAATACATTCCATACTTAAAACATTCAGAAATAATACTTATGAGAAATCAGTCAGAATTTTTTTAAGTAAGGAGACCTCTTTTACTTTTAATTCCATGATATACATGATCATGATTACATTGGTACAATGTTAAATATTAAATACATGCATATTTATGAGTAGCTTTTGAGCTGAAGCATTCCAATTCCTTTATATTTTAGTAATCAACAATTGTTAAGAAAGACTGATTAATTCATTGTCTTTTAAAATAAATTATACTCATTTAAAACAAAAAAAATTACCAAAATGAAAGCATTAGTTTTTATTGAAATCAACTGTACGCATAATAAAATAACAATTTCAAAACCATAAATATGCCAGGCACTAGAAGTCGCACATTTAATATTACAATCAGTACTTGGTGAAACCTTTCCTTGAGGTAATTTTAGTAGAAAATAGTTAAGAAAGGAATGATGTCACCTACGATAGATTTTGTCAGGTATTCCTCAAATATTTTTCCAGTTTTTGATATTTTGTGATGCCTAAATCTAGTGGATGTTCCAAATATTTTTAAATAATGAAAGATTTGGTAACTTTTCAAGTAATAGAGTTTGAAAGGCATGGAGATAATGAAAGGAATTTGAAAGCTACGTAATACCTGTCAACATGTCATAAAATAACATCAGAATGATGTTTATTTAAAAAAAAGTCAAAAGATGCCATTCACATATTATTGAACTGTCAAAGTTGTAATCAGAACTACTTAAGCCGCATTCACACCAAGGCGTACAAACGTCGAGTGTTAAGCATCTAGCCAATCAGAGTCTTCCTCTCGCCCGAGAAGAAGTCTCTGATTGGCTAGACGTTTAACACTCGACGCTTGTACGCCTTGGTGTGAATGAGCCTTTAGAGTTACAAGGTATTAGAAAATATACCATTTGAATAATATCAAATATTGAGTAAAGGCCTCTCTGCAAAACAAAATCAGCTAAGGAACTCCTTTAACCATGCATGTAATATATATAATCAGTTACTGCTACATTTAACTAAAACACACGAATGAGTAACATATGCTGCCAATATAATGGAAATTTTAGATGACTATGCTAAAATAGGGGTTTAAAGATACACATTAAATGACACAAAGTGAACCTAATCCTATAACTCTCATTGCTGCAGAATAGCAAATACTGTTTTAAGTTGTGGGAATTAAGCTACAGAATATTCTATAATAAACATTGATGCCCCTTGAACAATTCTGGCTTATCACAAAATAAGATAATCTTGTCTCACACAAGCAGCTTGACCTTTCAGGTCATCTATTTGCTGGTAATACCTAACAACAATTATTATGCTAACTTTTTTAGACAGGAGTATCTACATAACCCAAAAGGTGGTCTTTTGCCAGATATGACCAACTTACTTTATATAAACACATCCTAACTACTTAGCATCGTTTGAAAACTAGGAAATTATCGAAAAGTACACCACAGCAAAATTAACAGCTATATTTTTAGGGCAATAACAAGAAAAATTACAACAGTTTATAATTCTCAACTGTTGAATAAAATGCCAGATTAGATGAAAAAAATAATGACTGAAATTTATAATTTGTGACCCGAAAAGTGTTTTTTCAAACATGACAATACAGAAATCTGCAAATGAAATTTCATGGTTTGTTTTCCCTTTATAGAGTGTGCTTATAAATATGGTAAAATTTAAAAATAGATACATTAGAACCATATGAAATATTACTTATAAGGTTTTAAAAAATTCATACTATTTTCTAATACTTACTGTATTTCACATCATCAGGAATGAAAGTTGATGTTGCAATCATTTTCTCCATGGCAGTCTAAAAAAAAAATCAATTTTGCTTACTTTATTTTGAAATCTAATAAATACTCTTATTATGGTAGTATAGTTTTTTCCCCCTCTCAAATGGGGCTGGAGATTGATAATTACCACTGCAGACATGGTATATTCCCCAGAAGCTGGTATCATTTTTTAGTGTGACATCATATAGGTGGGTACCAATTGCTACAATGAAATTTTGACACCCAGTTTCCTCCCCAGAGGAGGGCACCCGAACTCTGACGATGCAAAATTGCTACAGAAGTTTGATTTTGTAAAAACCCAAGCCAAACAGGCACTCTAGGGATCTTTCACATGCCGCATAATAATACAACATGGACGCTGTTGAATTTTTGCATCATGAAAATCCACCAACTTGCACATACAAAGCCAGCACCTATAACCAACTACACCATTCAGTTGACAATGCAGTATAATGAGAGCATTATTTTTTCACTTTAATAGTAGTATAAAAATAACACCAAAACATGATGTAATGAAAATTTAAGCATTATGAGCCTGTTTTTTTTTTAGCATTCATAGCATTTGTAGTATATAATAAAAGAACCTCTTTTTTCACTCTTTACTGTCAGTAAAAACAACATCAAAAAAATTTAAAATTTAAGCATTCACTTTATGATGAGTAAAAAATATCCTCATCATGACACAATGTAATGAAAATTCAACAAAAATTTTTTTGAAAATATATTCTAATTTAATATTTTTTAAAAAACTCAAAAGTAAACTTACTTCCCTATCACTAGCATCAAGCTTGTGAAGTAAATCTGTTCTACTATTCCAATATACTGATAAACTATCCAAAACAACCAACTAAAAATAAAATTAAGTTCAATCAATATTCCAACATTTTTAAAACAATATACATTCTTTCAATTTGTAAATATTTTAAATATATAAATTATTAAATTTACAATGATACAAAATAGTTATATGTTGAAATGTGAAATATTTCAATCAACAAATTGAGATGTAAGAAATTTGCTTCTTCTCAAACAGTTCTAATTATCTTTAGGAATTTATTTTACATGGCTAAAAAATTCACAAAACATAAATACAATGAAACTTAAATAAAACAATTTAAAGCACTCGTAATATTAAAATGTGTGTGAAAATATTTATATTCAAGCAGTAAAAAGTTTTCTTGTTCTAACAACTTAAAATGACCTAGATCTTTCTTTCTAACAATGCATTTGCTTTGTCAAAAATTCACTAATAAAAACAATTGCTAGGCACACAGATTTCTACAAAAAAGAAAGAGGTCATGAATGTGATAAGTTTTTTTAGTGTAAGTGACAGAATCATTAATTACAGAATGCCTATAATCAAGACAAAGGCAAATTTATTTAAAACTACAATAATTCATATTATAAAACCTTGATAGTATATTTCTCTTCCAAAAGCAGCTAGAAAAAATATAATTTAAAAAGGAGATTTAAAATAAATATCATCTATCCTTAGAGACTCTTTTAAGTAATATGCAAATTATTAAAGGAAATTTACCAATGAAAATCAAGCAATCTCAGTTAAAGAAATATTTGATAATTGCATCAGAATAACAAGAAAAAAATAATTATGAATTTAAAGTATACACAAATGGTATAAATGTGACTTATTTTTAGAAAAGAGGAGAAAAAATTCTAATAAGAAGCTGGGAAGTGGCATGGTGTTGGAATTTTACATTTTAAAAAGCATTACATAAATTATCTCTTTTCAATAATCTACAAGATAAATACCTACAATCATGATGCAAACAAAATAAGAGATTTATATTTCTTATATTTAGGTGTAGGAATGCATAAATTAATTTCTTTCCTTTGATAAAATATGTATGACCTAAATCATTTTGTTTTTCTGAATCATTAATGATACATGAAGATTCATACATATCACATTTCAGTGCAATGATAAGAGTGTGTATTTATGTTATACAAATCAATATTTTGTTATAAAAAATTTTTTTTAAATGATTACATATGCTGTTAATATACATTATTGTCAGAACAAAAAAATTTGCTGACATTAAATTACAAAAATTATTTCTAATCACACAATGAAAAAGAACTCTTACAAAATCATACATGACTAAATAAATGCAATATATTTAATTTTCAAAAGAAAATCTTATTTCTATTGAAATTCTTAAACTTTTCTTCCCAAGAGACTAAGGTTAAAACCAACTTCATGCAAAAAAATCATTTAAAATATTTCTACGGCCTTTAATAGATGTTTTGATGTTTACACATGATAGATATGCCTAGTAAACCTATATCACTCACTTCTAAAAACTTATTTATATAAAACAATGGTTAAAGTCATACTTCAGCAACAATATGATAGGTAGAGTATAAAAACATTCCAAATTTAATTAAAAAATTTTTAGTTCTACTTTTACCAAAATACTAAATATTTGAATTATAAAATACTTAACAATCTAATGCGCCTTCTCTAAGAGAATGAATACTTATGACAGTACAAAAAATAAAGTTTTAAAAACTAAATTGAAATACATGGTAATATAAACCTGAAAATAATTATGCTTGCAATATTATTAGCATGAATTAGAAATACATTTAAGGGATTCTGGCACATCCATAGCTCATGTTAAATTACGTAAGGTTTATGTACCTTTTTCTTAGAAGCTACTTACTTCTCATGGATGAAATTTTTAAAAAGGTTAAGTGTACTATCAATTACACTTTAATGAAGGGTTTTGTCTTTTAGTTAACAATTAAATTATAAATTTTTTTAAAAAGTCCAATTTTTTCCCCTAAAATTTAGTTTAAAATAGCCTTATCTAAAAAGGTTTGTTGGATGTATCTTATTCCCTCCATTAAAATGTGTAAGCATGTAAAAAGTATGCTCACTGAAAATTTAAGGATTATATATTACTTACGTTTTGAGAAAAAGGTACATAAAGTGAAAAATATTACATTTTGAGAAAACAAGCTTTAAAGTAAAAATTTGTAATTTTTGAGCATTAACTTCTTTTAAGTACTTTCCAGAAGCATATGGCGCATTTTCTTTACTCTGCTTCAACAAAAGACTCTTTTAATTTTCTTTTTATCCTTACTTTTAGCAATTTCATGTACTTTTTTTTTGGATCTCAAGATGTTTTCGTTGAACTACACGAGCCCTATGAGCGTCTAATTTTTTGAAGCATGACACAAAGTTATGACCTGGTTCAATACTACAATGTTTTAAGATAATTAATTTTGCTACAGGAACCACATACTGAACTGTGCAATAGTTATATTTACCCCTAATTTTAGAGTTTTTAACTCCACAAATGTAGATTTTGGAATCAATTACCTTATGGTGCTACTAACCGACTCATTGTGGGTTCCAAGTCTTTCCATGTAGACATTTTTTTAATAACACAAGATCTTCTGGATCTCTAAAAATTTGTTTCGTTTAATTCATTATGGTATATGGCATGTGTGTATGAGTTTATGATCATAGTGCCTTTCGTTACATTCAGCTTCTATCTTTTGAAACTTGTACCATGAATTTATAACTGCAAGATACAATCCATGTTGAGGGCTCTTGTTTGAAGACAGAAGAAAGTAAACTGCCATAAAAGTGGTTTTCATGCTGTGTAGATCATTGATACTAACTCTAAGAGCCATACCATAGTATCTTTGAATTTTTGATGCTAAAATGTCGGTGAGTTGGATATGACCATTGAAGTTTTTTCCATAACATAATTTTTTTCGTCTGTTTTTGCATTCAAGATCCAAAGACATGTACCCATACACTTTTCAATATGCCCAATACACTCCAATTTTTCCATTTGAATATCATATAGTTTCACACTCATTAGAAACTTATGCATGGGAAAATACAGGTGCTCCTAGCAGAGCTCATTCTTCGATGTGTGTCAAGGAGTAGCTTCATTTTTTAAAAAAAGTAAAAATACTTCTAATTACTGTATTTCCTTATATTATATATCATTTTAAACAGAAATATTTGAACTTTTAAGAAATATAAAAAATTGAAAATCAATAAGTTTTTTAAAATTCATGTGCTTAGGCCCCCTTAAGAATTACTCTTTGAATTCAGTACTTCCTTACACAATTGAAAATTCTAAAACTTCTATTAAATAAATTTTCTTTTTATTTCCCCTTACTACATACTTGTAATTTTGAATTTTCAGATACTTAAAAAATTCTAATGTTGATCAGAAGTAAATTTATTTATTTCTTATAATTTATAGAATTAAAATTCTAAATAAAGGCTTAAAATTTAATACTTCATTTGACCATAAAAAGTTTTAATTCCCCCTTCCTTAAAATAATATATAAAAAACTATCCAACCAAACACAAGTATTAATAATACCTTATGTATAATGCTGACATTTTCTTGAATAATGGCTGGAATCCATTTTTCATCAGTAGTTTCAAAGGATAAATTATGAAGAGTAAAACCCAGACTAAAAGGAAATTCTGGATCTGAAAAATTATCTTCATACCGCAAATGAATATCTCTGATCTTAACTTGCAGATTTTTAATAATTTGTGTCACAAGTTTTTCTGTGAAGGTATCTTTCTTGTCATCTTTTGAATCTAATGAGGATAATGATATGAAATTAACATTGATAACATTAAAAATAGAAACTTTTATATATGTAGAAACATGTAAAATTTCACTTTAATAAAATTTCAAATGTGTAAAGTTGCTCTGTTTTCTCATCCGATATGATAACTCAAGAATTTCAGAAACAGAACAGATTAATATTTCAAAAAATTAGGAACAAATCATATGCAAAAATTAAACAAATATTTCAATGAAACACTTTATGGTAGTAATAAGTATTCAACATTATTTTTAAAATTTCAAAAATAGTTTATCTACTCTATAAAATAAGACTCTTCTATTTTAAAAAAAAAGGTTTTCATCAAAATAAGATATTTTTTTACATAAAATGGAGGGGAACGCCAGCACAATTTTACTTAAATACTCCAAAAATTATATATTCCTTAATAGGTTAATTATCAAATATACAGATGGGTGACAAAATAATACGAACACCGCGAAAATGGCATGGCCCATTTCAAAGACGCACAGCGCGCATGTCATTTTGCGTTGCAGTCTGCCGCCTAGCGGATTCGAAAGGTAATGTATCAGTCGCTCAACAGCTGCAATAGGTGTTGCACGCGTCTATTGTAATTTCTGAAAAACGCAATAATGACGGACCTGTCAGAGTTCGAAAAAGGTATGATTGTTGGAATGAGGTGCGCTGGTTGCTCGGTGACGGAAACAGCTAACTATTTGGGGCGTGCAAGAAGTACTGTATCTGCCGTTATGACAGCATACAAGAAGTGCGGGAATGTGGCGTCTGGCAAGCACAACAGTGGACGGAAAAGAAAGCTTACCGAGAGGGATAAAAGAGTCTTAACCCGCATAGTGGCCCGAAAGCGCAAGCAATCGCAATCCCAAATAACGTCTGAGGTGAATAGTCATCTTCGTAACCCTATTTCAGCAAGAACCGTCCAAAGGGAACTGCATGCTTCGAACTTGTATGGAAGAGTTGCAATTCGTAAACCTTTGGTAACAGCACGTCATGCTTTACAGCGACGCCAGTGGTGTAGAACACACAGACAGTGGACCCCACAACAGTGGCAACAAGTCATCTGGTCGGATGAATCAACGTTCTCCCTATTCCAGACCACCGGACGAGTTTATGTGTGGAGAACACCCAAAGAAGCATTTGCTCCTGAATGCATCATGCCGACTGTGAAGCATGGAGGTGGGTCCCTTATGGTATGGGGGGCGATATCTTGGCGTGGTCTTGGGCCACTTGTTACTCTGCATGGCAAGGTTCAAGCTGCCCACTATGTCGATATCCTGGGGAATCAGGTGCATCCATTTGTCCAGACTTTATTTCCCGGAGAATGCCCATTTTATCAAGACGACAACGCTCCTATCCACAGAGCTAAAATCGTGCAAGAATGGTTTGCAGAGCATGAGGGGGACATAGGTCATCTTTCTTGGCCCCTTCAGTCACCTGATTTAAATATTATTGAATATTTGTAGGGATATTTGGAGTCAAAACTCCGTGCTCGATTCCCCCCACCATCTACGATTTCGGCATTAGAGACCGCTCTCCACGAAGAATGGCTTCATATTCCATTAAAAGTTGTTCATGACCTCTATGCGTCCATCCCACGTCGCATACAGTCTGTAATTCAGTCGAAGGGGGGGGTCCAACTCCCTATTAATAAAGCATTTCTCCTCTTTCATAGGTGTTCGTATTATTTTGTCACCCATGTGTATATATATATATATATAATAAAACTCTTCATCTATCAAATTTCAAATTTATAAATCTTTTAAAATTTTTAAAAATTCTTTCCTTTTATTCTTTTAGTTTTTTAATAAAATCGTAATTAGGATATTAGCCAATTAAACCCTGATTTTTCCAGTTAAATCTATTGACAAAAAAGAAGAAATTCTTTTATTTATATTTTTAGAAAATCTTATTAATTTCAAAAATACTATAACAGCAATTTTAATTTAATAATTCTGTAATACAGATTGATTATAACAATTCTATTACTAAATGTGCATTCATAACATTTATTAAATTACAGCTGTATCTGAAAGGGTAAAAAAAAAAAGAGAGAGAGAACATTCCTCAACCAATTAAATTCTGTTTAAAAGATACAGAAATGCATTGTAAATGTAATGAGTTTTATTTTTTTATATTAATAGAAATTGCAAGTTAATTAATTTTAATACATTTGAAACAAGTTATAATGTATGGATTGAATCTCCTTTAACTTATACTGAAATGTATTAGTTATGTTAATGTACATTATAAGTACATGTTAATGTATTTTAGTTATGTAATTGCATACAAATGTACATTTTTGTTTTTATCTGCACATGCAAAGAATTTATTTTTTTTAATTCATAATTTCTCTATATAATCTTAAAAGAAAAAGTAAAATATTTCTAAAAATTTCAATAATTATGTAAAAATTAACACAAGTAAATTTTTAAATCAAAACACAATAATAAAATATTTATAACCCTAAATTAGCATATCAACAACATTATAAAAATTTGATTAGATAATATTTTTTTTATTATAGGGACAAAAAAAACCAGTTTGACAATGTGTTTATGAATAAAAGATACATATAACAAACAAGCTTTTGAACAATACTGAAGTTACTTTACATTACAAATGGTATCAATGTCAGCATGCACAAAAAACAAGTTTAATTCAGAAATTAGGCATTATAAGATGTTAACATCCTTAAAAATATATAAATTAAAAAATAACATCACAAAAAAAATTGGAAAAAAATACAATAAACTAGCGGACCCGACAGACGTTGTCCTGTACACACATCTTAAATTCAAAAAAATGCCAAATTTTTATGTGAATAAGCTTTAACAATCTAAACCGTTTTGATGAAAATTTATATTAAAAAGTTATTACAAAATCCAACATCATTACATATACGGTTATCACAATTGTATCAATTGATAATATCCAGAAATAGTTTGAAATAATAAAATAAAATATAAGCAACATTAAACCAAATTACATTAACTTTTTTTAAGCTGAAAAAGAAACGACAATCAAATAAACATCCAGAAATAGTTTGAAATAACCAAATAAAATATAAGCAAAACAAAAATGACTGTTGCCAAATTAAATTAAAATCCATTTGTTGAAAAAAAATGGGAAAATCACTAAAAAATTTAATCTTAAAAAAAATCTAAAGCGAATATCGAAAAAAACTCTTCGTAGTGCACATCATTACGAAATATAGTAATTATGTGCCAAGTTTTATACTTCCGAGTTGCTTAGAAGTGAAACACACACAAAAACTGTTTCTCTTATTGGTATTGATTTCCGATAAGAAATAATTTTAAACAAAAAAAAGTTTAATAATGTGTGTAATCGTTACACAAATAAATTTGTAGGTTAGGATAATTGTTGATCAACGCACATGTAATTAATATCTTTTTAACTAATTAATTGCAACAACGGACCAAACTGTGAATCTAAACCATTCTCGAATCCACTGGAACAGACACAAAAAATTTCATCAAAATCGGTCCACCCGTTTAGGAGGAGTTTAGTCACATACACATGCATAGAAGATTTTTATATATAAAGATATAAGATGAGGATTGGTTTGACAGATTGTTCTCCAGGACACATCAGACAGACTTCCTAACATGCAAAAGCATACACTTTGTAACACAGAAGTATATAAAACTCATTACATCATGTACATAAAAAGCCTTTAAATAAAAAAAAAATGCACAAATCAATAACATTTAGTGTTGCTGAAGTTTCATGATTAGAGAAGTGATATCATGATGTTTGGTGCTACCAATGTCCCCCCCCCCCAAAGGGAGAAGTTATTCAATATTTGGTGTTGTAATGTTTCCTTGACAGGAGAAGTTGCTCAGAGATGTTTGATTAAAATACTACTGATATCTCCCTGATGTAGGTGCTTTTACATTCATGTTTCTTATCTTTTTATCATACTTTTGTATTTTTAAATAATGTCAGTTTTAAATTGTGTCTGTGAATCAATTCTCCAAAAAAATATTGTATAAATAAATTAATAAAAAACATCACAATAAAAACTAGAAAAAATAAAATAGCATGACTAAATATAGTCTATCTCTCCAAAATGTAATGTACATAAAGTCTTTTGCACATATTATTTCTCTTTGCTTTAACATAAATTAAATTTTTAAAAATGTAAAATATTTGACAAATAGAACTCTAAGTACTAATATCACATTCATATTTTTGGTTTATCTTGAATTATGTGAATTATATTAAGAAATTAAATATATAAAAGCACTTTTTATTTTTTAATGGTTTATATCAGTGATTTCCAAAGTGGTCTATGACAACTTGTAAGGGGTCCACGCCAATGAAAAAATAATTTGGGGGTCCATGAGGAGTAAATGGGGGTCTATGATAGTTGCTCTCATTAAACCAGATTATGACTTTAATTTTTAAAAAAATTTAATCTTGTGGAAACCATATTTTACCAATTTCTGATTTATTGACTAAATTTAGAGAGGTTAATTTGTGGTTACTAGGTGACAGCATAAATTTTACTAAGACAAGGATCATTTCTTTCCAGAATTAAGCAAAAGTATAATGTTGGACATCGCGAATTTTTTCAATTTGTCACAAACAATCTTTCAGGACATTTTAACCTACGTTCAACATTTCAATGCCCTTTACTCAGATTTTGAAAGTAGGTTTTAAGATTGCTTTATATATATATATATATATATATAGTAATACCACAGTAGACAATGAATTCATATAGTCACATTGAAGAAAAATACGTCATATTACAATAGGGACTGATCAGAATAAGCCCTAACAAAGATCTTAACTTAAAATAAAGTTTAGAAAAAGATATCAGAAATTTTGGCTTCAAAAAGACATGCCTGTTATTTGTCAAAAGTTATGGAATATCATGAAAAAGTTTTTAATTGCTTTTCCTAGTGAGAGGGAGTTTCAGCGAGTTTGCCAATCTCAAAAAAAGAGGGGGGGAAGAAAACTGGACACTTATTAACAAGGAGATTTAGGGTTAAACCTGACTAGATTGATATTAAATGTTGAAAATTTGTTATTGAAGCACCAGATTCATCTCTCTCCTTTAAAGCATTAGGTTGTTCAGTTATTTTATGTATTAATTTAATTTTAATTTAATTCATTAACAGGTGCTTCTTCAATTTTAAACACTATTCTTCACTACAGTTAGAAATTTAATTCTTTTAAAGTAAGTAGTAGTACTAGAGCTTTCAAAAAGACAGTTGATAAATTTGCAAAAATTCAATATCAGGTAAGCAGGAGTCTACTGCAATCGAAAACCAGAGTAAGGGGTCTATGAGACAAAAATTTGGGAACCTCTGGTTTATATAAACAGACATTATTTTAAACATACTTTTATCTATTAATTTTATTTGAAAATTTAATTCATTAACAGTATTTCCTAGTTTTAAAATATTCCCATGAAAAACAGATGCCGATAAACACAAATACTGGAAAAGGAAGGATACTGTGAATAACATAATGTGAAATATTTATTTCTTAAATATCATAATTAGTTTAAATTAAATTAATTTTTTAACATATTTTTCAAAATTCCCATTGAAAAACATTTCCCATTGAAAAGGAATCACAGTGACTTAAATTTCAATACTCGACAGGATTATGTGCTAAATATCCTCTCCAAATGAGTATTTCTAATATATTTTATTTATGAAATGAATCTTATTTAACATCTTATCAAAAGTTTCATTCAATAAATTATTATTTATAAGTTAAACTAAAGCAACGTCTTATGTTTGACAAGCTGGCATACCTGTTCTTCACATGGGTGAATTGAAAAATTAAACAATACAGACTGAAGGATAAAGAAATTTTTAACAAGTTAATTTTAAGTGAATTGTAAATTAAACAAAAAAAAAGCTTCTTGCTTATCTCAGCTGAACAAAAAACCATGTTGCTAAATTTTAAGTCTGTAGATATAATAGCTGATAAAAAAATAGATTTTTTATTTATAACGCCTCGTAACTCTCATGTGGGTCGATTTTTGAAAACACCTTCCTTCTGCTCAGCACAAGTAACACATTGCTACAAATTTTGTGTAATAAACACTTAAAATAGTGTAAATAATTTGTATCTGGATGTGTAATACATTAATATTACTTTCTGATGTATTTATTTTATGTTAAATAGCTGTTACCCGTGACTTTGTCCAAGTGGAATTTAACAAAAAAGTGTTTATTCAATTTCCAGAGTTTACGAAAACTTAATTATGTATTCCACGTAAAGAAGTACCTATGCTAAAAGTATAATGTCATTCTTCTACTTTGTAAATCAATGTTTCTTTTTTTTTCTTCCCTTCGCTTTTTGTTGAAACAAGGGGTGAGAGGGATGCATGACCTTTGACACTATTGATGGGGTGAGGACTGTAAAATCATTAGGATCAAAACAGGTCCAAGTAGCAGTAGGGTGAAGCGAACACAAAAACACAAGCAAGGGGTGAGAGGGATGCATGACCTTTGACACTGTCGATGGGGTGAGGACTGTAAAATCATTAGGATCAAAGGACATGAACGGAAAATGTCGCGAGTGGCAGCAACCAAATCAAATCAAAAAGTTTGATATAACTGCTAGAAATCATTGAGACAGAAGGCTCACAAAATAAAATAATCTCTATTTGAATCGGATATTGTTCACTATTTCATTGGTTTTAATTTTATTTTCACGAAACTCTAATTTTATTCTAAAATAAAAGTAGCCTAAGTTACTCCATATAACATTAGCTATCTGCCCGTGAAAGTTCCGTCAAAATTGGTCCAGCCATTTCAGAGATTAGCCAGAACAAACAGAGAGACAGACAGACAGACAAAAATTTTAAAAATTGATTTTTTCATATAAGTATTGTATATACTTTTAAATGCAATTAGTAAAAAGCTGTTAATTTCAAATTACAAACAGATACTTCATTTTTATTTATATGTATAGATGAAGACTTATTTCCCTAAAAAAAAATTATATAATAATGCATCACTGCATATTAATCTAAAATGACATTTTAATTAACAATGTAATTTCAAACTCTTAATTCCCCCCACTTCAACTACAATTTGCACCTCTTGCATTTTAATCAAACTTCCCGATTAAGTTGAACAAAAGATTCTCAAAGCAACTTTTAATTAAATAAAAAGGTACTCATGTATCATGCTGTTGACTAGTTTCATCCAATCAAAAGATGTTACCAAATTCCATGATTTGCAACCAATAGTGAAAACTGTTCCCACACATGATCAAATACAATAATAATTAGAATAATAAGATGAAAGCATTTGGTGAAATTGGTCAATTGTATAATACATCAGAACCACAAAATTTTTATTAGAAATTTCTAAATGTAACAAAATATGAAAATTTCAGATAATGAATGCATAGTCAAAAAACCTACACACACACATAATATTTTTAAAATTTATTTTGGAACAATACATTTTTTATTAATTTTTAATTTTATTAATTTACATGAATTTCTTATTTAATTTTATTATAAAGCTTAATGAAAGTTAAATCAGATTTATATTATAATATATTTTTAATTTTTTTTTCCAAACTAATGAACTAAATTCATGATGGTCACATGATAACAGCAATCACGTGTTTCCATTGATTAAAAATTGACATACTAGTTGTTCAACTTGTAAAGTTTAGATAACATTTAAAATTTGATATGATTGGGTAAAAAGTTCACGTGTTAAAATTCTTCAAACCGTTTTCAAAATTAAAAAAAATACTTACATTATATGAATACTTTTAAATTAAGTGCATTTTGTTTAACCGTTGACAAATATGTACTTTCTAAAAGAAAGTTCCTGCAAAAAGCAAAAGTTGGCAACAGTGAAGCACATGAACTAATTGGCTGGAAACGCGTGATTATATTTATGATATAATTATGACGTCGCATTAATTTATGAACTGATTGGCCGAAAACATGCTGCTCAGTTATCATGTGACTATGATGTCACATGAATTTAGTCCATTATGTTACAAACAGGTCAACAATATTCAAAATCAAGTTTATTCATTGCAAATAAATAATACAACTTGCAATATTTTAATGAAATGAAATTTAAAAATCAAAATTTTAAGTGTATGACCTTTGATGGAATATTACCTTTCTCAGTTAATTTTGACTTTGCTTCTTCTAATTTCTGTAATTCAGCTCTTTTAGCTGCTTCAGCTGCCTTGGCTTCTTTTTCTGCATCATATTTTATACCTGAATATTTTAAATACACATATATTTATATTAGCATAAATAAATAATACAAAAACTGAAATTACAAAAAAAAATATTATAATTTATTTTATTTTTGGTAAGAATATATATTATAGTATTCAATAAAAAAATACCGTATTCACTCACAAATCTAAGCCACATCCCAGATCCTAAAATTTTTTTGTGAAAAAAAGTTGTCATTGATTCTAAGTCACATCCCCATTCTCAACACGTTTTTGAAAAAATGTAAAAAATTGTGTAAAAGGTTCATTGATATACAATACTTGAACACTTACAAGCAAAAATTAAAAATTGCATAATTTTGTTTACACCATCGACATATATTTGTTTCAGCCGAGTCAAATTTTCAGTAGCTGCTGCTCTGTTTCCATTTTTTATTGCATATAAAAATGGCCTCCCTTTTCATATTTACATCATAGCAAACTAGTCGATGCTATTACCAATATCTCTGATGTTTAGGCGATTAAAAAGGAAAGCATATGCAAAAAAAATTTCCTAAATATGAACAGATAACAATGTTTAGAATAGACTGAATACTGGAGATAAATTGGGAAATGGGATAAGTCATCGATGCAAGTGGCCAGGATGGACATTTACATTTTTCCTTTTGAAAGAGGTGAAAACTCAATTTTCCCATCTTGCAAACTTATTGCCTTCAATTCAAACCAGTATCCAATTTTCAGTAGCATTAATACTGGAAAAATAGTGTGGCTTAGATTCAAGTAAATACGGTACTTCTTTAAAAAAAATGTTGTCACTGCAATAATGTGTGTGTGTGATGTTACATATAAAACATATTAATAACACAAAAAAAATTAACTTAATGGTCCAAAAATCAGTGAAAATGATAAAAATAATAAACATCCTGTTTCAGATGTAATAGAATTACAATTTTTTAAAATGAAGTTTCATAACATAGCAATAAATTGAAACTATTGAGCACGACACAGAAAATACTATTAACTTATGAAAAATCTCATAAAACTGAAGATAGTGCGAAAAAAAGTGAATGTGATGTAAAAACTTTTTTTATTTGTATCAAAGAATTTTATTATATGTTGAGCTTTTACCTTTTTAATTTAATCAACAATGTGAAGAATTAACCATTTATCAAATAATTCTACCAAAAAATCAATCATTACAGAAATTAGTAAAGACATTTTTTAAAAAAGCAATCAAAAGCTTCACTATTTATTAATCCCAAATATTTTTGCTTTACTGTTTAAAAATAAAAAAGATAATATACATACAAAGATATTTAAAATAAGTTTTACTCACCAGTGTTAGGAACAACTACAATAAATAAGCCTTCAATAGTAGCAATTGTAGGAGCAGTATAAATATTTTTATATGGAATTTTAAGTATTAATTTCCCTAGAAGAAAAACAAAGAATATGTTTCAAAAAATAATTTTTTGCTATTACTTTCTCAAACAAAATTTAGAGTAAATTAAAGACGTAATATATTAGTAACTAAATATCAGCACATAAATTAAGGAAGAAAACATTTTAATTAACTGCAAAAAGTGCTCAAAAAATACTAATATAATGTATTTATTATATTTTGTATTAAATTTTAGGAGTTCATCTAAAATATAATAAAATTTAAATACAAAATCTAATTTTTATTTTTTTTTTGCCTGTTAATATTTTTACATGAAAATACTTTCTTCTACAATAAAAATATTTTAGGTTCATACTGTGGTTATGTTTTAATTTTGTTTTTCTTACCTAAATGACCAGACATAACCTTTATAGGAAGATCTAAATCATCTAATGCACTTTCCTTTACATCAAGATGTTTTAAAGTAACATCCCCTATAAGAGAAAAATAAAAAAATATAATCCATCAATTTGAAATTCTGCTCATATTGTATATAATAGAAAACAGGTTTCATTGAGATAGTTTTTTTAATACCTTTATTTTGAATGTCTGTAATTTTCCATCTGTTACTACAATTAATTCTACTAGTAAAACGCACAGTATAAAAATAATAAAATATCAAAAACTAAAATAAATATCTTTATTTTATGTAATATACATAGGATATTTCAGTAAAGCACACAGGAAAAACCTATGTGATACTTGATAAATTAACCCTCCAAGTGGTCTGTATGTAAAATTCCGCCATTCCAGAGATGCTTTTTCTGCCTTCAAGCAAGATTCCCAAAAGCGGCCGAGCCGCATTCTTAAAAATACGGCTCAACCGCTATTGAGAATCCCACCTGAAAGCAAAAAAAATATGTGCAGTGCATTTTTGAAACATCTCCAGAATGGCAAGACTTTAAGTGCAGACCACTTAGAGGGTTAATATACTTAAAAGCATGCTTCCATATACAATTTTATGAGTGAACGTCTTGAACTCTCCTCCTGCAGTCAAATGAAAAATTATATGCATACATCACTAATCACTGTGTATGAAATAGTATACTACACACATGTGTAATCAATCCATATTCTCTTTCTATGAAAAACTTTAGCATGAAACAAGTTTATTACCAAATTTTCTGTTGAATTTAATATATATTTTGATTTTAATTATTAAAAATAAATTATCAAAATAAATATATAATAATGCATTCATATTAATAAAGGCAATTGTCCTGTACATTTCTTACAAATTATAATAGGACCAAAGACAGACAAAATAATATTTGAGTTGAAAATATGACTTTAATTTACAATAATAGGAGTTATTTTTACTGTCCATAATTTAATAACATATTTGATTGTTTATTAAATTACAAACATTTATATGAACTAACTCTGCATTTGTAGTTACAAAAAATTAAACAAAATTTATTTTGAATAGACTGTACTTTTCTATTTCAGAGAGCTGTTGGCGAATGTTTTTTTTTTTTTTTTTTTTTTTGCCAAATTAAACACAAAATAAGGTAATAATCTCAATATTTTAGGAAGGTGGCATGAAATTTTTAATTGTTTCTAACACTAAAGAAAAAAGTTAGCTTTTCCTAACAATTGGCAGGCATTTTTTTTTTTTTAAATTTTTTCCCCCCCCCCCCCGAAACAGAAAAGTACCAAAAAGACATTGTATCAAATGATTAAGTCATAATTCTTTTAAATATTTAAAAAGAACAATAAACAACTATGTAAAAGATAATTCCCTTCATTATTAAATAATCCATGCAGAAATGAACTGTAGATAAAAAATATACTTTTTGGAAAACATTTAAAATAAGCTTTTAATATGAAAATAACAAAAATTCCCAAAATACAGATATGCTTTATACATGGGCATAGCTACCACTGTATCAATGATAGGGAAACCCCAAGCTACAGGGGCCCCAAAATGTATAACTACAGTTCCACTAACAGGGCTCTCATTTCTGAAAAAGGGCTCTGAAGGAATTTTGATACAGGATCCCCTCAGAACTAGCTACGCCAGTGGCTATATTATATATATATTATTTATTTTTATTTTTTTTTTTATTATTAATGAGGTACCAATCATGATTTTCAGCTGAAGTACCAAGTACAAAAATAAAATGTCATCATAATTCTTTTCAAGTTGAATGTATAATTGAGCTAATAATTTGTCTTTCAATAATTCATTTTTTTTTATTACTGCTGTTAATTGATAACTGTAATATATTTTTTAACATACAAGATATTAATAAAATCCATAAAAGAATAAAATATTATTTAAAAAAAGTAACTATTAGAAAGGTTTTCCTAAAATAAAATTATTCCTTTCCAAAGAGTACAGAGCAAATTATAACTAAAATGAAAAATTTAAACAAATATTTTAATTCAGCTTTCAATAAATGATTAAATTAAAGCAATATATACAGTGGACCAGAAAAGTGTTCGTACACTTGCAATTCCTATAAAATTAAATGTTTTCAACTAATAAAAATTAATATATCAGAATTGAAATTTTTTATATCTGCAACTTGTTTATAATGGAATAATATAATCAATTTTTAAAACACAGTGCAACTATTATTTTAAAAAAATTAAATATCAAAAAACTACTAAAGAAATTACACTACAAAGTCTTTGTACACTTAAAAAAAATTTCAACAAAGCATTAAATATTGTATTTCTTTCTTAATTTTTTACTTAGTAAGATATCTTTTGTCGCTCACAACAACTTTTAAACATCTTAATATAGATTTTATCACTTTTTTGTAATTTCTGCATCAATATTCCTCATTCTTTTATAATCCTTGTTTTTACTTCACATTTTGTTTTAATATGTTCTGTTTTTCTTTTTTTTATTCAAATTATCACCAAATATGTTCTACTAATCTTAAATCAGATAATTTAAGAGGTATTTCAGAATTTGGGACAATAATAGGGACACCAGCGGTGTACATTGAGAGCAGTGTGCTTGATGTCATTATCTTGTTAAAAAATGAATTCATCTCCAATATCCAAATTTTGGGCAGATAATTTAAAATTTTTTCCTTAAAATATTTAAATAGAGCTCATGATTCACAATATTATCAAAAAATATCAAATTACCTTATCCTGAAGCCGATTTACACCCCCCTGCCAGAACACCTCTACTTCCATGCTTCACTGTTCCAATTAGATTCTTGGGATTAAGTTTCAAAAAATTTGACAGATTGGTTAGGATGACAGAAAATTCAACATTTTTGGCTCCAACGGGTGTATAATAGTTTGTAAATGAAAAAATGAGGCACTTAATCCAATGAATTTATGTGGAATAAGAACACATCCACTCCCATGCTCCAGCATAAAAGTGGAAGTGTTCTGGTGTGGATGTGTAAACACATAGACGCGCTAGGCGCTAGGCATATGCCTAGGGTGCAAAAAATTAGAGGGCGAACAAAGAGAAAAAAAATTGAAATTACAGCAAACATACCACCACCTAACCAATTATGAGAAAAGCACTACTTTCCTTACAAGAGTAAAGACTGAAATGAGATCTACTGTGGAGAAAGAAATGCTTAACAGTTTGATGCTGCTATGTACTCAATGATATTACAACGGATATTGATTACAATGATGTCATTAACGATTTTACTATGATTAAAACTTGGAGAAAACCTTGACAATGACAGTGACTCAACAAAGAATAACGATATCTAAAAGTAAAATATAGTAAAACGATAAGCAAAGAAAAGCTGAGAATAAACAAGTTGAAAACATTTCATACAATTACATGTACTCTATATTGTAATTGAAAACGATTTCATTAATTAACTATACTAATTTACAAAAAGGGGGTCCATGAAGCCATAAGGCAAGAAGTGAACAAGAATGGCAAAAGCATGCCACTACCATTTCCTTACAGATACCGGTTGCCAGTCTAGGACACAGTGGGTCCATAAGAGGTGGATAATGGAAAGACTTTTCAAAGAGCAAAAAGAAATAAGAGTTTGAGTAAAGGGAAAATGCTTCTTGAACCAAAACTGGCAAGGTAAAAACTGGAGGAGGAGGTGCTCTGCAAATTGCATGTGGGGGAACATAACAATTTAAAGTGTCTAAGGCGCAGTGAGGTTGAAAACGGCCCTGGGTGTAAATCGGCTTCAGGATTAGATAATTTGGTATTTTTTGATAATGTTATGAATTATAAACTTTATTTAAATATTTTAAGGAATAATTTTAAATTATCTGCCCAAAATTTGGATATTGGAGATTACTTCATTTTTTAACCAGGTAATGACATCAAGCACACTAATCTCAATGCGCACCACTGGTGTCTCTATAACTGTCCCCAAATTCTGAAAACACCTCCTAAATCACATGATTTAAGATTAGTAGAACATTTTTGGTGATCATTTGATTTAAAAAAAAAAAAAGAAAGCAGGACATATTAAAACAAACTCAAACTCAATGGCGCAACAGCCCATGAGGGCCAGGGCCTACTGTGCCCATCCCAGTATACATGACCATTGAGAGCTGAGGTGCATGAACAGATGTCCCAATCAGGTGGTCAGTCAGAAGTGAGACCCCAGTGTTTAAGTCCCCAAGCAAGCTTGGTACTCATTTATCGACCCACTGCAGTAGGGATGAAAGGTTGAGTCGACCTTGCTCAGCCCAGGAATAGAACCCGGATGTGTGGTGTAGAAGCACGATACCCTACCACGGCTACTGGGCCTATTTAAAACCAAATGTGAAATAAAAACAAGGATTATAGAAGAATGAGGAATATTGATACAGAAATTACAAAAAACTGATTAAATCTACACTAAGAAGTTTAAAAGTTGTCGTGAATGATAAAAGATATTCTACTCAGTAAAAACAATTAAGAAATAAATGCAATATTTAAAAACTTGTTAAGACTTTTATTTAAGTTTAAAGACTTTTGAGGTGTAAATTTTTAGCAGTTTTTTTTTTATTTTTAATTTTTGTAAAAAATAATCATACTATGTTTTAAAAATTGATTACATTATTCCATTATGTGAACAAGTTGCAAATATCATTAAAAAAAATTTCAATTCCAATACACTAATTTTTATTAGTCGAAAACTTGCAATTTTATAGGAAATTGCAGGTGTACGAACACTTTCGTGGTCCACTGTACATATCAAATATTTCTAAATAAAAATTTATATTTGACAATCAGTTTGAAATATTAAAAAGTATCCATGCATTACATTGAAAACATGTTTGAAGTAATTTTAAAGTTAACATCACTACATTGTAATAAGCTGTAAGAATCATATTAGGCAAAGATCCTGTTTTACAAAAATGTTTTATTTGTAAATGAGTTGATAAGTAATAAAAACTATATATTCTATGAAACATTCAATTTTTTTATAACATTAAACATTTAAGCCAGATTCATAATGTTGAATATTTGTTTTTACACGCTGTTTTTGTAAAAAAAACTTACTATTCATCAAATGATAAAATTTTACATAACATCTGATTTAATACATTACCACAAATACCTAAATTATCATAATTATACATATATATATATAACCAAAAGAAAACTCAGAATACTAGATATATAAGCTAATTCAAAAATAAAATCTAAATCACATAGGATTCAAATGTTTGATTAAAAATTAAATTCTTGTACATCAATGGCCTTCTATACTTTTCTTCAAAACTTAGTTATTTTACAGTCAATTTATCTGTTTATTTTGGAAAAAACTAAAATCTTATTCTTTAATCATGTTTTGTTGATATAATAATGAAATTTTAAAAGATTCGCATTTTAAAACACAAATGGGGTGGATCCTACAGTGCACAAGTACTCGGCATTTTGACAGATGTTGTCGATAATCATTTTATATCATTCCATAAGATTAATTAATGAAAATATTAATTTACTTACCGCCCCATATTCCCAATTTCAGTTGAGAACTATCAAAATTTTGAACATAGTCACCCAGAAATTTATTTAAAAGACTTGCTACAAGCGATTCGAAAACCATATTTATATTTAAATATCGAAACTAACAAAACTATTTTAATTAATGTGTTTGTATTCAATATTTTTAACACAAAACTGTCATCTTAATATCATAATCACTGTTTCTTGTTTTCTCGCATGTTGAAAGTTAGTTTCATTTAAACCGTACTGCGGTAATTTTCGGCAATTTTCGCACTCGAACACTCGGTATTCTACAACCGCATACGATAAAAATATAGACCTTTGCGGAAATCACACTATCACGTGCCCTAAAAAAGATAAACAATCACCATATCAATAAATAATGACAATCAACTTAAATAAGAATCCATTGAAATTATTAAATCCTAAATTGATTTTATATCTCACTGGTAATAATTTTAAATGTATTGGTTTCTTTAAAGACAATTTATTTATATGAAAAAGATACATAAACTTGCATTCAGTTTCAAAACTATATTTTAAAAATTTCCTAAACATTAATGACGAAAACTATCTACAGGCACGTCTTTTACCAATCGTTGTCTTTATTTATAATGTTCTAGATGTAATTTTTCTAATTTCATTCCTATCAGAAAAAATGCAGTGTTATAATACCAAGTCCCTTGAAAGAATCCTAAAGGGAAACTGTCTGCTTTTTCTTTCTTCTTTATGATAAGTCACAAATTATTTGTTTGTTGAATTTTAAAGCGCCAATAAAGTCTTACAGTTCTAATTTTAGATAGATTATTTACTAAGTAAGACTCCTTTAAATCATCATGCCAGATCGGCCGTCAAATAATCCCTTGGGAATTATTTCAAGAAAGAAATTCATCACCCGCGCAAAACAAGCTGCGCGGCAGATCAGAACTCGGTTAGACTTATAAAGTGTGTTCCGTTTTTGTGATGTAGCATGTATTTGTTTTAAATAATTGTTAAAATTAATAAATCTATTTGGCAACAATCAATGTGTGATTCTTCAAAGGGTGAAAATTTTACTTACTAGTGTATCGAGATTGTTGCGCGCAAAATTAAATTAGACTCAAAGATCTCAGGTGGCATATTGTAAAGAGATTAATACTAACTCTAATATTATTCTTAAAACTAATAATTTATTGGATGAAGCAAAGGATAAATTGCCTTGGAAAAAAGACTAATCACTCTCTTTGACATTCAAAAATATGACAATGCTGAAAATATTTCACTATTCTGTTTAACAGGCTCGAAGGAAATCCATATGAAGAAACTCTTATCGGAGGTGAAACTAGGCAACATCGACCTTCGTAACTCTTGCACCATGCACAAAATTTAGCTGGAAGATCTTTTTTAGAAGATGAGATGAAAACTTTTCTGCTTCAAAATACGCATCATAAAGTTCAAGCTGTGACGAAGCATATCTCCTTCCCCTATTTTTCAACAGATCCCGTGCCAACAGAAGCTGCGAAAATTCCGAGAAGTTCCCTTAATTGCTGAGAAGGAATTTCGTAGCTGGGTGGTCGAGTTTCGGCACCCTTTTTGCCCAATTGACCGGACTGTCAAAAAGGGGCGCCTTGTCATTGTGTGCCCATTTTCCCAGAACTCGGAGGCGCCGTCTCGTCGGAGAACATACAGCTGTACACCCAGCCTTGGCGTCTTTCGGACTGGCGGGAGCGAGACAATGTTTGGCGCGGCAGAGGGGTGCGACATCAATAGAGGCCGACCGGAAGGCGGCAGCAGGGGATTTGGACTGAGGCCGACAAAGAAAATGAGCGGTGGATGACGAGGGAAAAGAAATGCTATAAAACGGGCG
>BMAV01004667.1:6720-20493 GCA_019973955.1 Trichonephila inaurata madagascariensis | reverse complement strand
TTTTGTTGTAAAAAAAAAGTATAAGTTGTTTTTACAGATTTATTGTAGTTGATCCTTCATATTTTTGTGCACTTTTTTTTTATTTTTTAAATCAGCATTTAAAACTTTTTGAGAAAGAAATTTTAATTTGTTTACTGTATAATATATGTTAAGAGCTGTCACACACCCCAAATATTCCAGAAAAATTCTTTGAAAAAGGGTTTGCAAATCCAAAAAGATATCAAAAAGTGATAAATGTACAGTAAAGAAAAAGATGCTACGAATTCGTCATTCAAAAACAGGAGCGTAATAATTATAATATTGATAAGGTTGAGGTGATGAAATCCTATATGGAGATATAGGATCGGTTCATTTCTCTCTTTCGTTCAATTGTCTTATATACTTATTTTAACTATAATCATTAATTATGTGTAGCAATTAATTATATGTAGCAATAGCTGTTGACTAATTTTTAAATAATAATATGATGTACTAGAATACGATACGATGTGTCAATAAATTAAAATAGCCTCTCTTTAGAAAATCAACTCATTGTAACTGTTTTATGGGTATATTATACTGTAACGTTTGAAAGTATATAACGGTAGCGTTATCTTGGTTAATTTAAATATTGAATTTATTTACGTCACAACTATTGAATATTATTTACAGAATTATACATTGAAGTTATTAAACTTATTTAAAGATTGTTAGAGTCCAATATTTTGTGAGAGGAGGAATCCTTTTTGGCCACCGCTCCGAAGTAAGTTCAAAGCATCTCTTCCATTCTCCGGTCAGAGAGGTTCCATTCCTCGGGGGTCACAAAAGGGGTTGCGAGGTCAGCCACTCCTTAGCCCTTTCATCGACAGCTGCAAGATGCACGTGTGAGGGTCGTGTCTACAAAAGACGCCGATCCCCGTTGGGAGATGCGATGTTACAATACCAAGTGTGCTGTACAATGCTTTAAACAGATTTCTTAAATCATTGTTATATTATATTCAAGAAAGAAAAACATTTATTAAGTAAAATTATTCGAAATATTAGGAGTTTTCTCATTGTGATTGCCATTATGTAAGCCAAAATAATTAATGTCCCAATAAACACATAGTTATCCAAAAAGAGTGTTTTTGCACCAAAAGTTTTTAAATTTTTTTAAGATTTGAGTTTGTGCATAGTGAATTTTTAAGTTTTTTTTAAATTATAAAACATTAATCTATCTTGTAGTTATTTAATTTTTTAAAATAATTCTTAGAATATTTTTCCAAGCAGCTATGAACAGTTAATTCTAAAATTTAATATCTTTTAAAATTTTAAATTATTTACAATGATGTTATTTTTAATTTCTTTTCTATATAATTTTATAAAATATTTGACGCAAGTACATAAAAGATTTTAACTAAAATTTGAGAGCGTATAGCATAAAACTAAAAAAATAACCCTGTTAACTTAATGAAAAGCAATCAATAAAATCATGTTAATTATTTAAAATAAATTCAGTATAAATTATGATACGCATAAATTATCTTAAGCAACTTAAGTAAAGTAATATAAGAGTCATAAAAATAAATTATATACAAATATAATCAATTTTTTTTAAAAAAAAATTAGAATGATGTGTCTTAGATTTCACTGATAATATAATTTTTTAAAAAATCTTCCGACGATTTTACGCCTGTGTTCTCATAAAAAGAAAACAAACTCCTTTTTGGAACAACTGTTGTGACAAACCCATTTGGAAACGTTTACAACTATTTACTTAGTAAAATACAACTTTTTAAAAATAATCATTGCTTTATATTACATTACACAACATTAAAGTTTATTAAAGGTAATTCAGGATAGAATTTTGGGGGGAAAAAAAAGAAAGTTTTTTTTTTTTAGATTTGGATGGAATATATAAGAGAGAGAGAGGAAAAGTACATTATTCTCAGATAATTTTCCTTTTCCATTTTCTCATGATTTCATGCAACACCAATTGAAGTCCACTTATGCAATAATCGTAATTTGAAAATATCTAGCATCGATTTTGCAATTTTCTCTTTTGAAAGAAACTTCAAAGTCAAAGACAGTTTTACCTTATTTGACTTTGTGAATCATTATAATTGAAGTTAACTGTGTATAAGAAATACTTGAACGTTATTTTTTAATAGAATGTTAGCCTTGTTAATTAATTACAAAATATTTAAGAGTCTAAATGTAATTCTATAATATACATTTAGATATTTAAATATGTATGATTAGGAAACAAAAGAAATAATAGATATGCTTGAAATACTTGAAGTTAAATCGAATTTCTATTTTTACAGTCATTCCGAAAACAATAAATAAACAGCAGAATTTTTAATAAAATATTGGCAACAATGTACAACAAAATAAAATAAAACTTTATTTTCATTTAAACAAATTGTATAAAAAAATTAATTTTTATATATATTTATCAATAATATTATTAGTTTTTGAACGAGTTGAAGGAAGTTTCTGTAAAGAGTATAACTTTTCTGGAAATTTCAATTATTCTTCTTTATTGTGTTCAAAGGAAAGGCATCCGACTTCTATATTTGTTACTTTTCTTAAAAATACTCTCGGCTGAATATCCAAACAAACATTGAACTTGTCCAGGGAAACTTGGAGATCATAAAAATCGAAACATATATCAGCAATTACTTGTGCTGCGGGGTGTCCAACACATATTGCGGGAGGATTATTAGCTGTAAATAAAAAGTTGAAAAGTGATTAGCTTAGTTAACCAACCTTGTCACTACGTAAATTCTTGAATATTGTTCTCAATTAAAAAGCGCGCGAAACTTATTTATATGAAAATTTATTTCCATGAATTGTTTATTTTAGTCTGACTGCATAGTTAACATTTCATTACAGTTACCGTATGGTCTACTGCTTATAAACATCGTAAATTTGAACTGCTTTCTAATGTTAAAGAACGTATGAAATTGTAAGTTCATTCTTAGAAATTCTTTATCTCTGATGATATTACCGAGGAATCCAATTACGGTAAAATCCGGCGTTTAACGCGCCCTTTTAACACAAAAATTAAGATTGAAATTTACGGGTGCACGTTTTACTCCTGGTATAAAAATGATAGCTTTATAAATATATATATATATAAAAAAAAAGAGATGGGCACAAAAAAAAATTTATTCTTTCGCATTTTTAAAAATAGTGTTTATTTAAAGGAAATGACCTTCCTCTTTTGAACTTAAAGGGTTGTAGTTCTAGAAGTATACTATATTTTTCAAGTTCTTAAGATAATACTTCGAATAAATGACTCCAAAACACATAATAGAATTACACATGTACATTTCAAGTTTATTCGTAAAATTGGGGGTGCGCGTTATACAACGAATATACCTAAAAATTAAAAAAAGCAGCTTGAAATTATAGGTGCGTGTTATACGCCGGATTTTAAGGTATATTTAATTCTCCAATTATATTTAGCCTTTTTACTTCCTACAACAATTTTTATAAAATAAGATTCTCTACTGCAATCTTTTTATCACATTAATAAGCCTCATAAAACGAAAGTCTTGTTAAAACAATGCATAGAAGCAGATATTTCTGGCTTTAAAGAATATGAGATTCAACGCATGTCTGATAGTTAACCTATATACTTGAAGTGATAAAGATATTCTCTTCTCCAGTAAGACTTAACAGTATAATTCTATTTGTACATATATTCAATAAGAAATTTTTTTTCGTGATAAAGCATAACTTATCAGGAAAGATAACATCAGATTTCTACTCCGGGTTTTTGATTAGAATTACACTTTATAACGTGAAAGGCGACACACTAAGAAGTCATCCGTATAAATCAAATTTAATTATCAAATAGATAATAGTTTTAAACGTAAAGAATACTTTGCCCGGAGACAATCATGTCATTATTGCATTATTTTTGTTACAAGAGAAATTAACGTTTTTCACGTTCAACAGAAAAACTTAAAATTTTTTGTTAAATACAAAGGGAAGAAAACATTATGCCGATAATTTATACTTTGAGACAGATATTCATCTGCAGGTTTAAAAGGATTAAATAATCGTTCTAATGAAAAAATCAATAGAATCTCTCTCTCTTTTTTTTATTATTATTATTATTTATTTATTTATTTATTTTGTCTTTTGCAAACTACATTTGTTTCCTTAAATTAAGAAAAAAACATCTAATTTCCGTTCTTATAAAACATTTAAAATATTTTTAAATATTTAATTTTATTAAAAATTTTGCAGTATTTTTAAGAAATTTTGTTTATTTTTCTCAGTTTAAGGTGTGAGTGTCCATCTGATGGTTTATAGATCCTTAATATTACATGCTGTATATGTAAGGGTTTCACCATGATGAAATATTAGCAGAATAACTTCTGGCGACCAATTACTGATTAGTTGAATCTTTAAGATCATCCGGATGATATATAAAGTAGATGCTAAGGCACTACTTCTGTGCGAATGGAGTTCCATCGATCCCCGTAGAATGTATTAATGCCTCGCAGACGGACTCGCGAACAGTGAAATGTCATGCAGAAGGGAAAGCATGCAATTTGACTTAAAAAAAAAAAATGAAAGAAAGCAGGGTGGTCAAATCGCCTGATCATTCGATACTGGGACGTTACTTTTGTCTTTGATTCTTTTGTTTGAGTAGTTTTATTTTGTGAATAAAAAAAGTTCAATTCCTATGATACTGTAAGTGTTTCGTTTTCAATGTATGTATTTCGCTTCTATCAATGCCCATTGAAATAAATCTTTCTTGGCGCTGCCCTTTTTTATGATATAGAGTTATATATCATTAATTAAATTCCAGCATCATTATATGTATTAAGTAAATACCACCTTAAAGCTAATGAAAGAAATTTGTCATTTATTTTTCCTACTTTTTGTCATCAATGGGATAACTCCAATTTAATTAGTGTATATTGGAGTGTTGTATAAAAGTACTTTACAAATTGCTAAAAATAATTTACCACTACTCATTAAATGCATTTACTAGTGAACTATAGGAATTGTGCGAATAATTATGAAGACATAATCATAATTTCCAACTTTCTTTTGTTTTTAACCACCGGTCTTTAAGGTATCCAACTACGTTCGGAAAAAAAAAGTGCGGATTTTAAAAAAGTGCATAAATGGATAATTGTCATGATATTTAGAGTCACTTAGATTAGAATACATATATAAAATTGTTTTAAGGACATTTGGACAAAAAAATTTATTTAAATACAATATTTCGGCAAAAAATTAACTTAGAATAACCTTTTTCAAAATGTTCTCCTTTTGTGAGAAATGT
This sequence comes from Trichonephila inaurata madagascariensis, assembly GCA_019973955.1. Taxonomy (NCBI): domain Eukaryota; kingdom Metazoa; phylum Arthropoda; class Arachnida; order Araneae; family Nephilidae; genus Trichonephila; species Trichonephila inaurata. Next base: position 15,221 of record BMAV01004667.1, on the reverse strand, counting down.
TTCTATTATAATAATATTTTGCCTGTATATAGCTCAGACCTCTATACAGAGGCTCAACTATGATTTTTGAAAAATTCACGTTATTTTCAGAGTTACAAGCCATTGAAATAATTATCGGCGTTTTTTTTCTTAAAATTTCTCCCCTCTGTTGTTGTAAAACAGGGATAAACCCACTTCTAAGTTATGTATTTCAAAAATTCTAGTTGAGCCTCTGTACAGAGGGTTATGAACTATATACAGGCAAAATATTATTATAATAGAACCATTTTTCACAAAAGGAGAATATTTTGAAAATGGGTCATTTTATGTTCCTTTTTTGTCACAATATTGTACTTAAATAATTTTTTACTGTAATACTATTCTTAAAATAATTTTATATACATTTTCTAATCTAATTGACATTAAACATCATAAATATTATCAATTTATACGCTTTTGCAAAATCACGGTTCCGAACGAAGTCGGATACCTTAAATGTATATTTATAGCACGTTTCGTACATAACATCGACCGCATGTAGTTATAACATTTTTTGTTGTAATATTTGTCCCAATAAAATATTTATCCATTATAAAAAAAAACATTAACAATATTTTAAAAGCAATGGAAAAATCTTAAATAATTATTCAAAAAATTTAAAGGAAGAATTTTTACTTTCTCATATTTGCTCTTTGAATTATTGTATTCCAGAGTTTAATAAGTTAATTATTAATAAATTAATTATATTAATTAGACTTAAAAATATAATTTAAAATTATATGTTATTATAATTATTTTAAGCAAAATAATAATAATAAATCTATTTTTATTGGAAAAAACTTTTTATGCTTTAGAGCATTACAAAATAAACTTACCCGATACCGTTCTGCTGAGCAGCACTTTATCATTCATTGAAAAAGTTACTGTTAATGCTGTTTTGCTTCCATCATAAGTCAATTCGATACATGCTGTAAAATTGTATATGAATTAATAAATATCAAATCAAAACGTATTAAGTTTATTTTCTGCCAATCTTCAAACCTACTTTAACTTCTCAATTTTTATAGTTAATGATATTGTTATTGTACGCTTACAACTGAAAGACACTTAATGCTTAGGAATTAGGAAATTATTTGAGAATTACGGGATATTCTAAGCCAGAGATTACCAAACTTTTTGTCTCATAGACCCCTTACCATTTTTTTTTCAGTTTGGGGTAGACCCCATGTTTACCTAATATTGAATTTTTGTAAATTTATTAACTTCAATGTCTTTTTGACAGCTGGTATAGAACTACTTACTTTAAAAGATTTAAATGTCTAATTGTATTGAAGTATAGTGTGTTTAAAACTTAAGAAACACATGTTAATTAAATTAAAATTTAATTAATACATAACTTAGCTCAGTGGTAGTGTATCGCGCTTCTGCACCACAGGGTAAGGTACCCTGGCTGGGTAAGGTCGACTCAGCCTTTCATCCCATCAGTGAGTCGATAAATGAGTACTAAGTTTACTTGGGAACTAAGCCCTGGGGGCTTGAGTCAGATTGATCACCTGACCGGAACATCTGCTCATACACCTCAGAGCCCAAGGTCGCGAAAGCTGAAATGGGAACTGTAGGCCTTGGCCCTCATGGGCTGTTGCACCACTGAGCTTAATTTTTATTAATACATAAAGTAACTGTTCAACAAACAAATGTTTATGAAAAGAGGGACGAATCTAGTACTTCAATAACAAATTTTCAACATTTGGTATAAATCTTGTCAAGTTTAATCCTAAATCTCGGTTAGTAGTGACCAGTTTCTTCCTTTCTTTTATTTTTGAGATTGGCAACCCTGCTGAAACTCCTTCTCACTAGGAAAAGGAAAAAGTTTTTTCACAATACTCCATAATTCCAGATAAATAACAGGTGTGTCTTTTTAAAGCGAAAATTACTGAAATCCGTTTCTGAGCATTACTTTTAAGATTTCCGTTACTGCTTATTCCGTTCACTTCCTTTTGTAATACAACATTTGCTTTTTTTTTTTTTCAATGTGACCATATGAATTTTTTGCCTACTATGGTAATTACCACTGTCAGAGCATTCTCAGTTTCATAATTTGAATAAATGGCATTTAAATGTTGAACGTGGATTAAAATGTCATTTTCCTGGCATATTGTTTGTGGGCAATTGGGAAACTGGGAAATTTTGCGACGTGCAATATTATACTCCATTAGCTTAATTCTAGCAAGAAACGCTAAAATGATGGTCACTGTTTTAATAAAATTTATGCTAGTCTCGAAACTGTAAATTAATCTCATTAAATTTAGTAAATAAACATGTTATATATATAAATAGGGAGAATCTCCTATCCATTCAATTAAATTTTCTTTTGAAATTAAAGTCACGATCTGGTTTAATGAGAGCCACTATCGTTTACATCTCATGGACCCCCAAATTATTGTTTCACTGACATGGACCTTTTGAACATCATCACAGATCCTGGAGGTCGATATAGACTATACTTTTAGAATCACTGTACTAAGCAGACATGAGAAAAAATTCGTATTAAATTCCTTCACACTTATAATAATTACAATAAACAGTTGTTATAAGTTTTAATCAAGCAAATGATAACATTAAAAAAAGCTCATTCTAATCCTCAGTAATCAAAATTATTTAATTCAGTACTGACTTTTTTATTTAAAATCATTATAATTATTATATTTAATAATAATAAATACGTTTCTTAATTACATTTAATTAAAAATTGTGCATTGAATAATAGTTTAAACTTCCTTGGGTGCTAATTTTGTTTTTTAAGCAAGTTCTTTTGCTTAATGAAAATTTATATTACACATCAATTTTTAATATACTGATTTTGTCATATGGAAATTTTCTGATACTAAAAATGAGATTTTAGTACTGATGAACCGGATCGAAGTAAAGAGTAATTTATATAATGGGGTACATATCAAAATAACACATCGCTATAAAGATAAATCAATATTAGCATCTCAATCTATTCCAAAACAAAATGTTTTTCTCCCCATATCTTTTGCAAAAAAAAAAAAAAAGTAATGCATTGAGGTACACGTATGAATAAAATTCTTAATAATTATAATTTTGATTTTTTATAAAAAATAATTTTGCGTTTTTTAAATAAATAATTAAATTATATTCTAACGTTTTAGACTTCCAATTTTTCCAACAGCAAGTATAAAGGTTGCCCAAACGAAAAGTGGAAAAATTCAATAAAAAGAATTATTGTATTGGAAATCAAAAGAAATCCCTTTGGGGGTTGTAACACAGGCCCCATCGTTTAAGCAGCAGGTCAATGTATTCACTCCATAAAAAATGTGGTTGATTCTTGAGAAAGCTCTACCCACCTTCCTCCACTTCGTCATCCAAATGGAAATGTAAAACTCTTTTAAGTGGCCTTAAGGTCTAAAAGTCACAAGGTGACAAATCCGGACTGTACAGTGGGTGTTCTAACATTTCCCATTGGATTTTTTTAAAGTTGCCTTGGTTTCACGGCAGACGTGTGGACTGACATTAGCATGGAGATCCTATATCTTTTGCTGCCTTCTCGAAAACTTTTACACCAGCTGTTCCCAGGCTTTCGACCTAAACAGTGTTCGTTCTAGACTGCCACTATTTGTTGATAAATATCCGCATTAAATTCACTTCCTGCAATCAGAAACCATACTACCACACGTTGTTTCTATCTGGACGCATCCTTATATGACACTTTACTTTCGATTAATTTCCTCTACCACTAACAGGTTTCACCGTTAAACATCGTATGCGGTGTACACTTCTTATCGTCTTTTGTATCCCTGTTTGGTGGCGGTACTATAGCTGCACTCATTCTGACGCAATCACATATGTCCACTTTTCATTTGGGTAACCCTTATATGTCGATAATACCTCACATAAGCATAAATTATATTAATTTCTTTCAACTAAGCTGTAATGTGACATTGCTGGGGGGAAAATGATTCTCAAAAAACTTAAGAATATGATAAGTATAAAAGAGTTCATTTTTTACTGTATATATAGCATACAATTTAATAAAGGACAAAATATTTTTTTAAATAAACATGTATTATAATTTTTGAAAAAATACAAAAATTTATTTATTTATTTTTACATTTAATTGAAATTTTTAGAAAGGGTTTTCATTATAATTTTTTCACCATGTATGTCTCATCTGATGCAGAGTACAGCATTTTCTTACAGTTAAGTCTTAGAAATATATTTTGCTTGAATAATTTCCCACAATTTCAAAAACAATTTCTTTGAATCAGCTTACATTAAAAATTTTGTTGAGTCTGAATAAAAATATTACTGAATTAAAACAGCAATAAAATTAGAATTGTCTCAAGAGTAATTGTCTGAAACTGCTGCACACATTCATTAGAATATCTACACATGTATAATTAAGCAACACAATCAAGTCAAAAAAATATGATAAGAAGAAATAAGTAATTTTTTTATCTAGTAGAAAGTATTCATCTACTAACATTTTTCATTCATTCCCAACTGTTTCACATCAATTTTACCACAGCATGTGCAGCTGTTTCTTACTTCGCACTCGCATGTGAATGCAGATTTAATTCTTTCAAATTCAAGTGCAATACTTAGACCTGAAAACATAATTAAAATTAAATTAGAGTAATATTTTTTAATCGTTACAAAAAAGAAATTAACTAATATTTCGAAGACTAATGTAAATAAATATTTTGGTCACTAGCAGATGAAAAATAATGTTTTTTTCCCCCTCAAAAAAGGCTGATAGCTAATGTATGTTACCAAAACTTGTTGATTTTTGCAGTCATAAAAAGGACGAATTTGTTTGTCTGTTTTTTAAGCAAGAGGATATTAAAAGAAAGAAGTCGTTTTATTTGAAAACCAAAATGAAATGCTTCAAACAGAAAACTGAGGACTTTTAGCGTCCATGAGGACTTTCAATTAGAAATCTTTTGATGAACAATCTTCATTCTAAATTAAGGCTTAGTGATATCGAAGTATTTTTAACAAGTTAATAATTGAAGAGGGTAGAATGTTAAATATTTTGATTTATTCAAAATTGTTAAAATTCTTTATGGATCAAAGATTTTCAATGATTTTTAGAACCCCTGGAACATTTTAAAATCTTGTTTTAGGTGAAGATTATTCTACGATAAGAATGTACGGCAATTCATTCCTACAAGGACTATGCCTGAATTTTTTTTTATGCTTCCTTCTTATAGATATTATAGCTCTTGACTTATCGTTACGTCCTTATAATTATAACTGCAAACTGTTCTCGAAAACTTCCTAACAAATTAGATAATTGACTTTGTGAATGGAATGAAATTTAAAAACTTAAAAAAGTAATAACAGGAAAGATTAAGAAATTTCTAGTCTTTCATTGATGAAAGCATATCCAATTAACAATAAAGAGTGAAATTTCACTTACAAATATATATATATATATATATATTTGATATCTTATTAATAGCTTTCATAGTGTTAACAAAAAACAAACAAAAAAAAAGTGAAATATTAGAAAAATTAAAATGTTTGAACTTATATGTAAAATCCGGCGTATAACATACACCTATACTTTTAAACTGAAAAACTAAATTTTTAAGTTTATTTGCCGTGTATAACGCGCATACAACTCATTTTTTACAAAATAAAAATAAATGTACGTGTGCAATGCTCATATGTTCAGCAGTCATTGTTTCGAGGTATTATCTAGCTTAGGAAAAATAGCATACTTCTAGAACTACGACCTTTTAAGTTTATTAGGAGTGTCATTTCTTTTAAATATGCAGTTTTTCGATATACGTAGAAGTCTAATTTTCTTATATATATATTCTCCTCTTATTTTTTATTTTTAAAACTTCATATTTATACCCGACATATAAAGCACATCCGTATATTTCGATCTTATTTTTTGCGTTATACTCCAGATTTTACAGAATATATAATTTAAGAAATCTTGCCCTCAGACCTGTGAACCTTCAGAATTATTTTAAGTGCCGTAAAATCCGGCGTATAACGCGCCCTTTTAGCACAAAAAATACGATCGAAATTTAAGGGTGCACGTTATACGCCGGGTACAAAAACGATAGCTTTAAAAATAACAACAGAGATGAGCGTAAAAAAAAAACGTTGACTTCCACGCATATTTAAATACAGTCTATTTAAAAGAAATGCCATGCCTTATGAACTAAAAGCGTCGCAGTTCGAAAGTATACTATTTTTTCGAAAGTCTGGAGTAATACCTCTAATAAACGACTTCAAAACATAAGAGTATTGTATACTAACACATTTCAAATTTTTTCGTAAAAAAGGGGGTGCGCGTTATACGGCGAATATACCTAAAAATTAAAAAATGCGGCTTGAAAGTATAGGTGCGCGTTATACGCCGGATTTTACGGTATTTTAAAACTAGTGCAAAATTATAAACAATCGTAAACAAATTTTTGCTGATAAATAATACACTATTTTTAATGAAATTAAAATGTTTGGTAGAATATTGCTATAGTTATTTAAAAGAATTATAGAAAAAAAAATTGAAGTATAATTTTGATATAGTAACATTAAACAAGCACAACATAGACACAAAAATTTATTTCAAGATAAAGTTAGTCTCTTTGAGTTTTAAAAAATATAATACTCTGAGAAATTAACATAACTGTTGATTTGTAAAATCATGAATAATATTTACAAATTCTGATTAACAATAAAATATATCGTAATTTGCTACTTTTTTGTCATCAAGAAAATTTGTACGAAATACAAATTAGTTTACTCCCTTAATCAATACTTTTGTTATTTTACCTGATAGCCTTTTGTAAATTAAGTTTAGCAACCTATCTTGTTAAAAGTTGATCTTTGTATCATTTTGGATTATTAAAGATAATCTTGTAATTATCAAAATTGAAACAAGCTTATAAAAAAAAATCCTTAAATATTGACTTCAAAAACCCAGCTTTTCTTATAAATACCAAGAGATAGTGCTGAATTAAGAATTCGTGAAGAAATCAAACGCGCGTAATATAATTTATACAGAGAATGATGATAACTTTAATAATATACCTTTTTTATTATGCAATAAATAAAAACTCATCACTTAATAATAACAACACAATAGTAATAACAATACTTACTTTCTGGAAGATCCAATTGCTGAAAATAAATTTTAAAGCAAATTAATATTTTGAAAAAAAATTTAAACAAATTCATCAATAGCAAATTTTTATAGGAAGTGAAATTTTATAACAATTTTAAAAGGAAGAAATAAGTATAAGAAAAGTTTTACATATATTCTTAACTTCTTTTTAAAAATACTTTTTGTAAGAAAAAGAAGCAGAAATAAAAATTTAAAATATGAATTCTTGCACAACATAGCACAAGTTAAATTTCAATATAACGTGTGATTTACTATCCTTTAATTATATTCATATTATTTATCATTAGTTATTTTTCTGCGTTTTTTAAATTTTTAGCTGCAGTTATTCTTAAGAGGTATTACACAAAAAATTCTTTTATGGTTGATTTTTTAAAAAATAAAATTAATTTTTCGTAATCTTGAACTGTAAGTAAATACTTTTTTAAAAAAATTATTGAAATGAATCTGTTGAATAACATAAAATATTTACTTCTTCTGGGTTCAAACCTTGAACAACTACGATCAGCGAAGCCAAACCAAACAATAATTTTTGCATCATCTTCTATGAAATAGTGGTTTACATCGAAAATCTGATTATTTTATCACGTTTATATATGGATCGAGTGTTGAAATTCGTCGAATTACAAAATTTCGTTTAATTATCCACGTGTGCAAGTTCACACACATTCTAGCAGGATTTGAAAGCCAGATGATTTATCAGTCGCCAACTGGGTTTTTTTGTAAATAAGAATGATTGTGTTTGAGAAAATCAAAGTTTGGGTGAAACAAAGCGCAATGCATCTTTATAAATAAAGAAGTCATTTTTGCATCAATAATAGCTCAAGTGTAAGGAAATTTTCCTTTTCAAATATATTGTTTGAAGCATGCTTTTGTTCTGATTTCAGGGTTAGATTGCTCTTCAAATTTTTCTAAAAGGATTCTCATTATCATTTGTAAACCAATGAAAAGCTAAATAGGAATAATAAGGAAATCAGAATTTTATTTCTAATTATTATACTATTCGAAGTAGCATTAGTTATCGTTAAATGTCTAAGAGATCTACTTCTAATTTTTACCCAATATTATTTGCAAATTTTTATATAAACTACAAAAATACTAAATTATAAGNTATTTATCTGGGTGGAATTTTCAATCGTTAATAAAATACATTTTAAAACGCTCAATTGAGCTGAAATTTTATATACAGGTTTATTTTGGATGACAATACAATAATATAAAAATAATTAATAAAAATTAATTGATTAAAACTAATTATTTAAAGAATTACAAATACACAACCAAGTTGGCATCATTTTTGGCGTCTTAGCGACCCTTTTGGCGACTTGTGTCAAAACTTGAAAAGGGTTTTTTTTCC
>BMAV01004665.1:0-20991 GCA_019973955.1 Trichonephila inaurata madagascariensis | reverse complement strand
GGAGAAGCCGGACTTGAACGTTGAAAAAAATCACAGCCCTTTTGATGATAATTCGAATACCAGCACAGGAATTTGCTCAGCAGCATGGGAACCGTCAGTCAGAAGATTGGATGTGCACGGACGGGATGCAGGGTGCACCCCTCTGCAAGGGGTGCAGTTACTGCACCTAACGATTACCCAAAGGGTGTGGAATTTACTGGTTTCTCAGGGCGTAGGGGCCAAATTTTCCATTTTCTGCCTTTTAACAGAGGAAGCGTCTTCAGTCGAGAGGTGTATTCTCACACAATTCCGTGTGACAATCCTTATGGTATGAGAATCACGCTCCCCCAACATCGTTTTTCCATAAATAGGTGGACTGGAATCATTAGTGACTGTTTGTTGATACCCTAATTGCTTCCGCCCTGACTGGACGGCCGGAGAAATACCTAATCTTTCTCGCAAAAGTTTTACCTACTTTTTGTTGGGCTGTGTTTTGAGCATATCCAACAAGATATGTGGTTTCAAAATGACGGGCTTCAGTCCAGAGTACAATTGCTGCTCGTGTGATTATCTTCATCACTAGAAAAAGTCATCTCTTTTTAAAATGCACGGTAGTCGACCGAGCTTTATACCGGGTAAGTATACGCAGCGCCCTCTTATACGCACACGTAAATTTGGGGACATACTTTCTAGTGTGAAATCAGTTTCCTGACGTATTCCCCTGAAATTTGAATGAAAAGTTTTGAATCACTGTATATATACAAAACAGTGGACCTGGATAAAGTACATATACTTATGTGTTTGGATAAAGATACAAATATTCATTTTCTCAGAAATAACACTTAACGTTAATAAAGCCATATGAATTTCATACAAAATGATCATACAATAATTTTTTTAAAAATATATATACACCACAAACATTTCTTGAAGATTTTTTAAGCCAGGATTTCTCAAACTTTAAACATTTGCGACCCAATTTTCAACCGTAATTTTCATCACGCCCCCGGCATACAATGGCAGTATATTGAATGCAATACTAATAATAGATTTTGACGCTAAAGCTACAATACGACTTCAATTATAAAGCTTACGAATTATCAAGATAAGTATTGAATTTTTTATATGGTTTTGTACATGACTGGAGAATCACTAGTAATTAATAAACTCAATCTTAACTGAGTATTGATAAATTAATTATCAAATTCATTGAGCAATATTGATACTTTTTTAAGTATTCGTATATTACATCAGTATAAATGTTTTTTTGTTTTTTTTTAACAATATGTTAGAATGTATTTTGCTTTGTTTCCTTTCAGTAAATTAATAATTTTTTTAAAATTATATATTTTATTTTTAACTTCAATATGTTTGGGCCCCCACGTAGGGATATCATGCCCCCTAGGGGGTCGTGCTCCATAGTTTGGAAACGCTTTTTTAAGCCGATAAACATTGCAAATTTCGTAAAATTTCTTACCAATAAACTACCTAGATTTACTAAACATGCTTATTAGGATCATATATTGAGGTTAGTTAAATTTTGGGATTTACATTTTTCAAATTCATTACATAACGATAAGTTCACAAAGATAACTTTTTAATGGTCTAATTGTGAATTACCACTCACAGACTAATTGATACACTTCTAAATTGTAACATCAAAGCCAATCAAATTGTATACAACTAAATTACAAAGGTTTGCATCTTTTGTGAAATGCTTGAGCTATTGTTATGTAGAATTTTTTTCATGGTTTTGATCTTTTCGCAAAATTCATGAAAGCTTATATATATATATGTATATATATATATAAGAATTTGTCTTGGCATTGTGTACAATTTTTTTAAGCTACCAACGTTCAACAAAGAAGAATTTGGTACCATCAAACTGGTTTCTCCTTACTTTTCGATCCTAAGTCCGAGGTTCCTTTCGTTGATTTACAAATTTAAGATATCCGACTACTTGTGACAACATTTTTTTTAAAAAAAGGGAGATATGGAGATTTTTTTGTGGTTTTTAGATTTATTTAATACATTTTAAGAAAAAAAGACAAATTAAGAAGAGAAAAATAAATTATTACTACTAAAATTTGAATAAAAATGGGTAAAAATTGACAAAAAATTACATAAACGAGGCCCACTCTGTACAAATAGTAAATGAAGAAATTCTCAATTTTTCAATTTTAATGTATTACTTTACTATTCCTTTTCGAAATGACCTTCAGGATAAGAGATAAGTTAACTTTTACAAAAACTAGAGCACTTTATCTCAGTTATTATATGAAATTGCTAAAAAAAAAACAGTGATTATATTCACATAAAGAACTGTAAATTTTGTAATAAAACAGTGATTGATAAGGTTAAAACACTTCAACTGTTATACAGAACCTACACACAAAAATTTCAGCAAATTATTTTAAAAACTTTTTGAGCAATCACTGTCCTGTTTGAACTTTCGAAAAGAAAACCACATTTCGAGTAAAACGCATTTTAAAGTTTGACATCTTATGTAAAGTTATGGCACCTGCTTTTTGTAAAACACTTATAATTTTTGTTCTAGTGAATGGAAAATAAAAAAAACTTGGTGTTTTCATAAAGCTAAATATATATATAAGATGGCCTATAAAATAAAATCATAAAAAAATTCATCAATTTTTTAAAAATCATGATTTCATGACCTTAAACTAAATGTAAACTTCTTTATAATTTTTATCATTATGTTTGCCATTGAGAGTTGTATTTGATATTTTATGATAGTCCTTTTCTTATTTTTGTGTTTTGTTTAATATTATAGTCTATAATCGTTAAATATGTTAATTGTAGCCGTTGATAATATGTATAAATTATATTATCATAATTTTCATCTTTGTGTATAATGAAAAACATTGAATGCGAAAACGCTTAAGACGAAATATCTGTTAACACGAAATAGTACAACGCTCTTAACAAAATATAATGTATTGTTATGCATTTTTTCCTCTTAACATGACACGAAAATCGCTTAAGACGAAAAGATTTCCCTTCTGGCAATGCAAAATACCGAAAATATCAGCTACTCATGCGAGATTTAGAGGGGTGTTTGAGAAAGTTTCTGTATTATTAGACTGTCCTACTGTATCATCGGAATAATTTGTTGTAGTACACATGATGATAATGTGAGTACAGCTCCATTTATGGCACACAAAGACATACTGGAGTTTGTTCAAAGCTGAAAAAATATCCTTGATGCAGATTCCGGCGACGAAAGTGAAATGAATAATGCAGCTTCTGTTCCCACGTCAGTCGAAATGAGGAGCGTCATGAAAAGTATGCACAGTTATTTAGACGCACATTCCAATGGTGAAAGGAAGAACAAAATGGATGACATCGAACAATTTGTTGACAATTTGATTCTAAAAAAGGACAATGCAAAAAAAAAATTACGTGATTATTTCCCAAAAACTCAATAAATGTTTTGCTTTTCAAAATATTTGAAAATTGTGCATTAAAAAAATGCATGTATGTATATCTATGTAAATAAATGTACTCTAATAAACTTAATTTTTTAATGTACTTATATATATATTTGTAATATTCTTTAACACGGAAAAATATTTAAATCCCCTTACTTTCGTATCAAAGTATCCGAAAACGTTCGGAACCGTGATTTTAATGGATGGCGCATAAATGGATATCTTTCATGATATTTAGTGTCACTTAGATTAGAATACATGTATAAAATTGTTTTAAGGACATTTTGACAAAAAATTTATTTAAATACAATATTTTGGCAAAAAATTAACTTTACAATTTTGTTTTTTTAAAATGTTTCTTTTATAAAATGCTTCTAAAATAATAATATTTTTGTGTGTGTGTGTGTGTGTGTTTATAAGACTTCTCAGAAGTTCGAACTTTTTTTTTTTTTTTGGGGGGGGGGAAAAAAGTTCAGCATTATTTTCAGAAAAATTCACATTTTTTTTCAGTTATGACCCATTGAAATAATTATCGGCGTATTTTCTTAAAATTTCTCCCTTCTGTTGTCGTAAAACATGTATAACCCCACTTCTAAGTTATACATTTCAAAAATTCTAGTTGAACCTCTATACAGGAGTCTGAGCTATATACAGGCAAAATATTATTATATAATAGAAGCATATTTAACAAAAGGAGAATATTTTGAAAATGGGGTCATTCTATGTTCCTTTTTTGTCAAAATATTGTACTTAAATAATTTTTTATTGTAATACTATTCTTAAAATAATTTTATATGCATTTTTTAATCTAAGTGACACTAAATATAAATATTATCCATTTATACGTTTTTGCAAAATCACGGTTCCGAACGTAGTCGGATACCTTAAACGATTTTCTTTATATTTGATGGAATTCAAATTCGAACACTGTTGTCCACGACTCTTATCATCCTGATTACTCAACCATCACGGTATGGGGTTTATTTCCCAAAAATGACACATTACTCAGATTTTAAAATAGTCTTTTTCATTTGTTTTTTAATGTAATTGTCAGGGAACGTAAAAGAAAAGATTTATCGCTTTATTTACTAATCCGATAACCCTTCACAATGGAAAGACTGAAATTTTGAAATTAATTTAATGGGGTGTTTGTTCTTACTTTTATAGACTCTACTTTTGGGCGCCTTCCTAATGAAGAAATCTCACCCAGAAGCTCTATTCCGAGCTCTTCGGAGCCAGGCTACGAAGCTGCATCTTTAGAAACTCATAACTTCAAGGCAAAAATACTGAATGAAAATCCAAGTAGGTAATTTTTTTTTCTAATTTCAGTGAGTATTCAGTGAAACATTTTCTTCACAAATTGAAATTCCCGGTCAGTTTTCTCGAAAATTTAATTTCTCCGCTCGTTTTCCCTGGAAGTAATAAGACCACATGTTTAAAATTAGTAAATAAATAAATAAATGCAATAAAAGCTTATTAAAAGATTATTTGGTACTTTCAACTAAAGTTAACAAAAATCAGACTCCAAATACTTTCTCTGACTGAAAATAAATACTAAAATGTCAGTATATGTTCATATGACATATGACGCTTATTTGTCGCCCATCCAGTATAGTGGTTAGTGACTTGACTGCTGTGCCGTAGGGCCTGGGTTCGAATCCCGGAAAAGACAATGATGTTTGAATGTATAGTGCCTTTACGGAATGGGGGTACTCTAAACAGCCGTCACGCCGCAAGTCCTCTCGTGAGGTTGGTGGAAGGGGAAGAGAAAAGGGAGGCCTCTGGCTCTCCCACGCGGCGTGCTCTTCCTCAAAACTGGGGTGGAACCGAACTAAATCGTACTGTCACCTGTATGGTGCTCAAGGCTACGGCCAACGACAGGCGTACATAAAGCCCCTTGTCATGACGAATTTCATGGGCCTAAATCTGATCAGGTGGCAGGTGGCTAAATCTGAGCAGTCGAGATCAGGTGGCATAAGAAACAACAACAGGACGTTTATTTATCTACATCAAACTAAGTTCTTGATATTTTAAATGAGTGAGTGAGAGAATATTAACGTCGCACTATTGAGATTTTAGAGGGCTTTTGGCGACGGACCACGTAATTTTGAACCATGGTTAAGTGACGTGGACGACACCTGAGCTGGCACCTCCCTCTCCTAACTACCACACCACACCAACGGGAGAACGTTTGAGCTCTCGACAGGCTTAATGAGCATCGCTCCTCTACACGGCGGGTCTTTAGTGGTACTGGGCTCGAACTCGCGTGACAAGGCAGCCACGATCCGATACCTTGACCACTCAGCTACCGTGGCCACTCGATATTTCGAAACATTCGCTAAATATTTCGTTGTTCTTTTTAATATAAAACGAATTCTTCGGGACCGAACCTTTTTTCGTAAATTCGGGGTTATTCATTATATCGGGGTCCACACAAAATACAAATTTTTGCACTTACCTTTTAAAAATTCTATAAGCAACTACACTAAAAATATCGATAGTTAGAAACTACACACTTTTTTATTTAACAGTTAAAAATACCGTTAGTGAATTATTACGCACCAATTAATTGGAAATTTTGAAATACTGACTGACAGATGTTTAACCCTCTGACCGGAACTTCCGTCTCTCAGACGGGGATGATTTGCTTTGATGCCTGTAGATGATGCTGTGTGTGATTTCTGGTTTGGGCTGTGTGCCTCGACATCTTCAGTTGGACTCTACCCAGTGAGAGAGGTTCACGTGGATGGTATATGACGATTTTTTTCAGCTCACGATATCTGCGATTTTTCTTATCTATCACCGTCTATCAGAACGGATATTCCTATAGTTTTTTCGTGTTTGGTATTATTATTTTTAATTACTTTTACACGAATATAAATAATTTTTAATCAGCTTTTATAAAAATACCAGTCACAATTCTAGTGATAAATATATATTGTTGTGCTTGATTTAACAACTCTCATCTTATTTGAGCCATACTCAATTTCATGAGCTATAAGGACATTTAAAACAGTCCTTAAGATAGTAAAGTTTTTTAAAAAAATTACGTACCCGTCTGTCAGACGGATGCTTCTCAGTGGGGTAAAAATATTGATGTTCCGGCCAGAGGGTTCAATATCTTTTTGATTCTTGACTCGAAAGAGTTCTCTTTTTCAACTTTTTGCAGAGAAGAAAAGACTGAATCAGTTACATCCTGATGTATAAGGAGTTTTTTTGTTTTCAGTTTCCAAACAATATAAAACTTTAGAAAATGTAATAGTTTTGATAGGAGTTATCAATTTCTGCAATACAATCGCTTTTCATTGGTTCAGATAAATCAACAATTTCCTCAACTTTAGTTGCAACAAGTTCCTGCAACTATCAGTTTACCAACTTAAGATAGGCAGACCATCATTAAATGTATCAAAATCGTTAAAACCTTAAAATATCTCCCACGTTATGGATTGGGATGAGATAAGAAAGGAATTTCCTGCTCTACTGAAGACTCACATAATGTGTTACACTCATGACTCATCTGCAGATGTAAAGTCTAATAATGGTCATAACCTTTTCCAGTTGAAATTTACTGCTTAGAAGAAAAGTCTTTTCTATTCCGTAGAAAGCTATGTCATTTGGAAAAAAAAAAGAAAAAAAAACAATTTTTTCTCGTACAAACTGATAAAAAAAATTTTGCAGTTTCTGAAATAATTCGTCAATTCGGGGTTTATTATTCATTAAATAGGGGTTTTAACTTCATTTTAAACAGGAAACATTGTGAAAATCGTTAAATAGGGGTTCGTTAAATTAGGCTCCGACTGTACCATAGTGTTTTATTGATGCGTTTGCATAAAAAAAAGTAAAACTTGTGTTTGTATATTTGACAAAAATTTGTATTGGAGTTGTCCAGTTATTCCTCCAAAGGACCTGATCTCTAAATCTACTACTACAGTGTTTCTCAAACTGTGGGGCGCACCCTCTAGGGGGCGCGAGCATATTAATAAGTTGAAAACAAAAAATTATCTTAAAAAAGGTATTAATTTACTGAAAATAAACAAAATACCTTCTAACATAATAAAAAATTATGTACCCGTTTACACTGATATAATACACTTATAAATGTATCAGTATTGCATAATGTATTTTATAATTAATTTTACAATATTAAGTTAAGAATAAGTTTAATAATTGCCACAGTGACCCCAGGGTCTTGTCATATCTAATATTATATTCAAAAATTAACAATTATCTTTATCATTTCTACGGTTTTTAATAAATCCCTTAACTGCCGATTAAAAGTGACGTGATTCGCTCCCGAATGCAACAGTTTTCCACGAAAGTGCGCATATGTGATGTATTGGGTGGGGGAGAAGAAAAGGAATAAACATAAGCAAATCCTATGAAATAAGTAAATTCTTCGCAAACACAGTTCAGGTCCTTTTATTGCATTCCAAAGCCTTCCTAATAAACTTATGGATAGTAGCACACAGAAAGACGTACATATACGTCCGGGGCAATTAACGCTTCGGCTGTTAGAGACACCAGTATATACACTGTGGCACTTAAGAGGTTAAATTCGTATTGTAGCTTTAGTGTCAAATTATAGCATTATTGAATTCAAACATTGTTATTGTATGGAGGGGAGGGGGCCCGATAAAAATTTTGATTGAATATTGGGTCATAAATATTGAAAGTTTAAGAAGCACTGTACTACTATACTAAATCTAAAAAGGACTGCATTATATTGGATACACTTAAATGAAAATTTTTAAAGGAGAAATACTTTTATTTACTATTGATTCAAACTACTTTTTTAAAAAAAACTTTCCTGAGCTTCTTAAATAAATACAAAGCTAGCTGTGAAACGGCTTTAGTATAAAATATGTTTATTGGGTGAACCAAAATAAAGGAGATTTCTTATTTTTTCGAGTTGTTTCTCTATCTCTCTCTCTCTCTCTCTCTCTTTACCTTCAAAATTCTGGCAACTATGATTCTTAATTTACAAACAAATTAAGGTGTCCGACTACGTTTGGAACCGTGATTTTGCAAAAGCGTATAAATGGATAATATTTATGATATTTAAAGTCACTTAGATTAGAAAACGTATATAAAATTGTTTTAAGAATAGTATTACAATGAAAAATTATTTAAGTACAATATTTTGACAAAAAATGAACATAGAATGCCCCATTTTCAAAATATTCTCCTTTTGTGAAAAATGCTTCTATTATAATAATATTTTGCCTGTATATAGCTCAGACCTCCCTACAGAGGCTCAACTAGAATTTTCGAAATATATAACTTAGAAGTGGGTTTATTCATATTTTACGACAACAGAGGGGAGCAATTTTAAGAAAAAAACGCCGATAATTATTTCAATGGGTGGTAACTCTGAAAATAATGTGAATTTTTCAAAAATCCTATAGTTCAGACTCTCTAGAGAAGTCTTTACTTTATCTAAGCACACACATACAAAATATTATTATTTTAGAAGCAATTTTTATAAAAGAAGAACATTGTGAAAAAAGGTTATTCTAAGTTAATTTTTTGCCAAAATATTGTATTTAAATCATTTTTTTTTTGTCAAAATGTCCTTAAAACAATTTTATACATGTATTCTAATCTAACTGGCACTAAATATCATGAAAATTATCCATTTATGCTCTTTCTTAAAATCACGGTTCCGAACGTAGTCGGATACCTTAAACACACACACACACACATTTCTCACTTTCTCTCTCTCTCTCTCACACACATACACACACTCTTTCTCTATATAATATATATATATATTCTTTTGAGAGAACATTAATTTATTTTGTTCCATAACATTGCATTGTCCATAATTTTCTAGTTAATTATCCGCTTAATGGAAGTAGTGAATTTATTGCACATTTCTTCAAAAACTCCCAAAGTCGTGAGCTGACGCAATATTGCGACATCCACCTGACCTGACTAATTGACTTACAGAGATTAAATCGTGTGATTCTGTAAAACTCTCAAGAGCTTTCGGATATTTTTTGAGAACTTGAGGATTTTAAATGGTAAAGAGATAGAGCTTTTGTGAGTCCAAGTCTTCATTTGCGAATTTTCGTTTGTCCTTGCTGCCTTTGCGTTTTTGCTGATCTTACTTCCAAATAATTTATAAAATGTCACCTTCCACACTAGAAAGCGATTAATATTCAGAATATTTTGCTGATTAATTTTTCTTATACCATTTACAATTTAACCTGATTCCAAAATGACATCTAAGACAGCAGAATGTTTTGTATTTACAAACTATTTATCTAATTAGAGATATACTCTTTATATCTGTTCAACTTCATCTCTCTCTCTCTTCCCTCTTCCTCTCTCTCTCTTTCTTCTCTCTATCTTTTCTCTTTTCCTCTCTCTCATCCACCCTCTCTCTTTCTCTTTATATGCCCTCTCTCTCTCTCTCTCTCTCTCTCTCTGTCTTCCTCTTTTGGAGTCAGAGATAAATTTTTTCTCTCTAATATAACACTATTACGGCTATGCATTTGGAATCTGTACTTCCTTAAGAGTTTTCAATTCATGAACGTTTAATTAATTACCAATCCATTCACTGCCAGCCAAATGTAAAGCTTCATGCTCTAGGTGCCAAGGTTTTACTTTAAAGAAAACATGAAATTTTACAAAATATAGTAATATGAAGTTACTGATATAATATTGTAATGTCATGTACAGTAATTTTTATTGAAAAAAAAAATGCTACGAGATAACTTGTAGCTGGCGTTATTGAATAAAATTCCTGTGTTGGCTTACGAGTTATCCCGTAGTTCTTTTTTTCTCAATAAAAATCTTCATATAAAATATTTGCTTTTCGTTTTGTTTGATTTTACAAGCTCTTCATCTAATTTCTTCTGGCAACATTCATGTGTAATGTCATTTCATATTTTCATTCAGATGTTTAATGGTCCTCACTGGGAAAAACCTATAAGACGAGGGTAGTTACAAACAGTTGTTAAGTAATAAAAATGGACTGGATAAGTAATAATTAGCAGACCACAGGAAAACCATCCATCAGTATAAGAAAATCACTACTTTAAAATCTTTCTGCGGAATGCATACATGTTCTATGACCAAAGAAATAGCAGATATAAAAATATAAGGTTCCGTCAATTTAGGGAATCAGTTATTATGCATTTATGTCAGTGCTTCCCAAACTTTCAATATACGTGACCCACTAACCAATCATCATTTTCCTCGCACCCCCCTTTATACAATAACAATGTATTGAATTCAATAATACTATACTTTGACACTAAAGCTACAATACGATGTTAACCTCTTATGTGCCACCGACGTATATAAACATCTCGCTCAGCCAAAGCATGAATTTTCTCTTAACATGTATATACATCTTTCCGAAGTACGATCTTTTCTGTGAAGTGCTACCCATAAAATTATTCCGAAGGCTTTGGAATGCAGCAAAAGAACCTTAACAGTGTTTTCGAAGGATTTACTTATTTCAGAGGATTGGCTTATTTATTCCTTTTCTCCCTCCCCCATACATCTTATACGTGCATCTACGAGGAAAACTGGCATTGGGAAGCGAATCGCGTAACTTTAAATCGGCAGTTAAGGAATTATTTATAAACCATCAGTGTGTGTGTTCTATTTGGCTATAATAGGCTACCAACTTTTTGGGTTATAAATAAATGAAAACAAACAAATTTTTCGAACACAGAATCAAAAATTTACTTCTAAAATTATGATACCGCCCCCCTTTGGTGACTGTATCTTTGATTGTAAACGTGAGCTAAAGGTGTAGGGTTTGCAAAAGGAAAAGACATTTTAAATTCTTAATATGACTTCATTAAGAATAGAACTTAAATGTCTAACAATTTAGATAAATTTAAATAAGTGAGAATCTATAATGAGAACAACACACACAATGATAGTTAAACCGAATCGCGTAACTTAGACCACTCTCTCTAAATAATTATTTAATCCGCCTACTCTCACTTCTAATAATATTACAATCTTAATATCAAATAATCAGTTCTATCTTAATCCAAACTTAGATTCGATCTTTTTATGGAAACGTCTGGGCGTGTGTGCAATGGTATGCCCCTTGTAGTAATGGCTGGTTTTCTAGGTAACCACGATTGGCTGTCTCTTTCACACATAACATTCCCCAAAATTGCCATTCCACTTACTGAAACTTCTGTTCTTTTAAAAGCTATCTTATTTGCATTTCTTGTTCACATTTCGCTTCTTGGGTTTTGGTTGGAAAAGAGTTGCCATTAATCTTGGCCACCAAAGAACCCAGAGGTTATGTTAAAGAAAAGACGCGTGAGCCCGTCACAAAATGTCTATTCAAAGGAAATTCCTGGAATAAACAAATAATATAAACGAGCTATTCTCTGAAATGGATGAAGAAGAAAATTCTGAGAGTGAAGATGGTATATTTGATCTATAGAACACTGACTTTGAGCAGTTCGATATGGATATGAGGAAGAGAACATTGAGAATACGAGTAGGAAACGGAAAAAAGAATAAGATTGTTCTCTAATTTCAAAAACGAATCTAAATAGAATGATCAATTGATTGAATTGTTTGACAAAAGTCCGAGATGCTTAAACTGGAAGATGCCAGCTTCATACTATTTTTAGAGAAATACCAAGGCAACGAAATATGTGATGCGCAATATTATGAAGGATAAAATAAAGAATGCATTTTCAATAAAATGTAAAAACTACGAAGACCAATAAGTTTTGCTTTAATTTCTATAGCGATATCTTTATAAATTACGGAACTAAAAAATATTTTTTTCAATTCTTATTCTTCCTTCTAAAAATGTATATGTCTAAAATTCAAAATAAAATTATTAAAAGTTTTATAATTATTACATGGAAATCGTTTTATGTTTTATTTATCGTGATAAATTTTATATTATTTATAATCAACTAGAAAAGAATATAATGTTTATTTGAAAAGCAGTTATTTGACCGTCATCAGTAGAAATAGGTACATAGGTATATGAAATATATAAATTGTGGGTAGGTTTAGCATTAAAGCTTTTATGTGATGTGAATGTGAATAGCTCAAGAAAACCAAGATCAGGCAAGAAGGGTAATTAATCCGATCTCCTTAGATAATCTGTGATGTGAAAGTTAGGAGAGGGAATTATTAACTCAGTTGTCATCATTGTTCCTTGACCGTGGCTTAAGAGTAGTCGGTACCCCCTATACCGACAATGTTAAATTGAGCTTTTTATGTACCTTTTTCTCAGAAACTGTTAAATATAAAAACTTCCCAAATTTGGTCTGTATATTAATTATACTTTTATATTTATACTAAAGGGAGATTTTTCAAATATATTTTTCAGTTTCTTCGAAAACATGCAGCGTAAAAGTATCACTACAAATTTTTTGAAAACTGCCATTTGTTTTCGATAGCTGCTCTTTAGAAAATAGTTTGGGAAAATCCACAAAAACTCACTTCAATATATATAGTTACATATCAGTTATATGCAGTAAAAGTTGCATGTACATTCCTTAAGTAGATTCTGAGAAAAAAGAACACGCAGTTTGAAAACAATCATTTTGAGAAAATTGCATTTTAAAAGTAAGAAGTCACTTCATCACAAAAATAACGAATTACAACATGTATATGTCCTATTTTATTAAACATTAGTATTTTCTTAATTTTATGTAAAATAGGAAACAAAAAGGTCTTAAATTGCCCAAAAAATATATAAAAGGCATTTTTCAGTTTTTTTTAACGAGATATTTTGTAGCATTTACATCAATTTTCTCAAATTCTGTGTCAATCTTTGAAGAATTTTCAACATTGATGCATTGCTCACATCTCGAAGTTCATTGCTAGTAGTCCTCGTACAACTCTAGTATGAAGTTTATTAAAATAAAGTTCATAAATTTACGCTGAGCAGATTCCACATGGTACTAAGCAAATGTGTGAAGAAGATTAAATGACGATTGAAGTCTAAGCAAATGAGACTTATTCAAATCTAACATTAATTATACTTATTAACTATATTTTCTTTTACTTTTGTTTAAAATGAAAAACCTTTTTTATTCACAGAGAAACCCTACTAGCTCAAATCTGTTTTATTTCTGGAATAATTTTCATCTTAATCTGAACAGATATAATAATTAAAACTAATTGCCTTTAGCTAAATTTTTCGTTAGTTATTTTTTAATTAAGAAGCATTTTTTGAAGTTTGTCCATTCGTAAATTAGAAGATAAAAAGCTGCAGATCTAATTAAAACATTTTGTTTTTCATTTTCTTAAATCATTATATTACCTTTGGATGTAATCAAGTACACAAACTATAAGGAGATTTAAAATATATCGGAATTACGAAAAAAAATCTGAGTTTTTGGGAGATATTTAGAAGAATTTGAAACTTTTAACCATCTTAATCTCAGCACAAAATGTTTGAAATATTTATTCTTAGTGAAGAATTTATTTAAAGCTGTCTTCACCCAATGTACGAGGTCCTGAACTAAACGCGGAGCATATTTTCAGACATGTCTCAATTTTCATCGAAATTCGTAACGTTGTAATTCTCGTGTATGTTAATAATATAGCGTTTTTAAAATTTAAAAATACTCCATAAATAATAAACTTTTTTATTTTAAAATGTAAAGAAGGATCATTTAACATTACAGCATAAGAGAAAAAAAATACAAAACACATTTTAGATCAGAAAAATTGGATCAAATCAGGTAGATATGAGTAGTATAATAAAATATGCTGCTCTATATCGGACAGCGAGGCCAAAATTTAAAATTAGTGATGGGACACTTTTATACCTGAAAAAATATTCCGAGTTCGGGTCCTATTCTTTACATTACGCAGACAGCCTTAAAACCACGAACTGCCAATTTGAGACAACTTTTAGAATATATACCATACTTTTATGGAAAATGCTGTGTCTATATCTAATAGTTTTATGAAAAAAATACTTCCCGTTCTCAAAAAATTCAAACAATTCTTTTTTCCTCTAGATTATCCTCCATCCCCAAAAGCACAAAATAACGACTA
The DNA here is from genome assembly GCA_019973955.1 of Trichonephila inaurata madagascariensis. Lineage (NCBI taxonomy): Eukaryota > Metazoa > Arthropoda > Arachnida > Araneae > Nephilidae > Trichonephila > Trichonephila inaurata. Next base: position 6,550 of record BMAV01004665.1, on the reverse strand, counting down.
CGAGGACCTGTCTTCCGAAACTCCTCAATCCTCTGATGTCATCAAGCAGCATCCTCTAAACTTCTGGGCTGGAAAGCTTCCCACTTACCTCAGTCCTACGACAGCAGATACTCAATGCAGATTCCTGCCCATGGTGTCATCCTTCCTCTACCCTCATCTGCCTGGTAACTGGCCTTACACCTATTACGGAAACGCCACCAGCACTACTGATATAGTATATGACGATAAGTCCCAATGTCTACCATTAAACAGGACTGAAAGCTCTGGATCACGATATACTGAAAATGAATCTTAATGTAACAGTATTTGTTTATATTATGTTGGCTATGTCCATTTACTCAATTCCAGTGCTCTTCGCGCACCCCTAAAAAGTAGCGAGCCTGATAAAAAGTCCCCTAGTCCTGATAAAAAGAATTATTTTTGAGGATTAATTTAGAGTACTACCAATACAAATGTATTCATGAAATACACCTTAAAACAGTGTTTCTCAAACTATGGGACGCGCCCCCCTGGGGGCATGATAACTCTACGAGTATATCGAAAAGAAAACAAAAGACGATAACAAGCAAACAAGTTTTAATTTACTGAAAGGAAGCAAAACAAAATACATTCTGACATAATAAAAAATAAAATACACTTTTTCACTGATATAATACATTTATAAATGTATCAGTACTGCACGATATGCTTCATAATTAATTTAAGAACAAGTTTAATAATTACCGGTGAGTCTATGGTCTTGTGTGTCATGTATAAAATTATGTGCGAAAATTAATACTTATCTTGATAGTTCGTACGGTTTATAATTAAAGTCATATTGTAGCTTTACGTCAATATATTGTTATTGTATGGAAAGGGGGGCGAAATGAAAATTATGATTCAAAATTAGGTCGCAAGTATAGAAAGTTTGAGAAGCACTGCCTTAAAAATCTCCTCTACTCTACAGTGCACTCGCTGGTGATGGTACTTATAAAGAATAGTAGTTGTATTTGTAATCACTTGATCTTATAGCACTGAATTCTTCATTTCTCCTTAAATCAGGGTTTGGGCAAACAGCTACACGCAGAACTTTTTATGGCTCGCCAGTAAAATCAGAAAACCAAATGGACAGAAAAAGGTTCTCTATGTTTGGATTGACCTATATTTCTGAGCCAAGTTTTCCTTTCATAAAGATCATCAAGAGTAAATATAGATGCAAGTTGGCTGACATGAATTTGCAAGTTGTGATAAGAATTTCATCAAGCAATCTCATTGAATTAAAAAAAAATTGTAGGAAAACTTAGTGGGGTACATTTGTCTCATTCAATTGATTCTTATATTAAATAGGCTTAGATAATAAATTAGCTCAATAAGTAAATTGAATACAGCTGCCACACTATTTTATTTAACTTGTATTGATTGATTTTTATGGTACAACTTGTACCTTTCGTGAGATGCAAAGTTGACTAATGAATTCAATCTTTTTAAAAAGGTGCAACGCTTTACAATCTTTCTCTTCCACAATGTGGATCTTGAACCAAAACAATTGTCCACCCCTGACCTAAATGAATGGTTTAAGCACACAGGGAAAATGAGAATAACTCTATAATTTCGAATATATACAGATCCAAAAGTTTCTCTTCCATTATAGAAAAAAATATAGAAACAGCAATATCATCAGCAAGACGTAAAATGCTTTGCCGTTGATACAGTAAAAAATAAAATTAAATATGAGGAAATCTCCTTGAATTAATCGGACTTAAGCAGAATTCATGAGATTGCAAGATGTATCAGATTGATCAACCAACAGCGACTTTCGAAATGTCTTTTTTTTTTAAAAAAAAAAATAAGCTTTCTGAGCACGGGCGTAACTAGTCCTGAGTAGGCCGTGTATCAAAATTCTTTGACGACCATTTTGGGGCCCTTTAATATTTTAAGTTTTATATGTCAAATTTTGGCGTCATTGAAGCTTGGGGGCACCGTATCATTGATATGGCTGATACGGCTGTAGTAACGCCCTTATTTCTGAGCAGTTAGCATATTTGAGGAATTATACCGGAATCTCCATTCTATGACGAGTTTTATTTAAGAGGTTTTTAGTTAGAAGATTGCGTACTGATTTTTTATATATAAATATTTCCCTTATTAATAGTAAATTACTTTGCCCACATAAACATATGTTTTTTGATTTCCAACTATGCCACAATTAAATGTATGTAACATTAATAAAAAAGTTGTTTTCTTTTATGCGTATGTGCTGTTCAATTATGGAGTCAATTATTCATTCCTTTCCTAAATTCATAATTCAATACAAATATTTACAATTATTCTGAAGTTTGATTTCAATTTTACTGTAAAAAACGACACAAAAAAATATTTTCAAGAAAGAGTAGTAATCACGCACAGTAGACAAAACAACAAAAGAATTACACAACAAATTAACAATTTTATAAATTTTGTAAGCATTTTTTTTTTTTATTTCTAATGCAAGAGATGATACAGAGACAAATATCATTATGCCACACAGAGATCCAAACTTAAAATACAATAATAATACAATAGAATGCACAATACAATAATTTACCCTGATAAGTCTGAAGTACAAAAAAGGAAATTACACCAAAAGAAAAATGAAAGGATAAAAGTTAGATACAAAGAGGTTAAAACTGGATCAAATCTGTATCTGTTTAAAAGGTATCTGGCCTCCCATTATCTCGAGAAAATGCTGCACTGAAAGAGCGCTGAGCTCACAAGGGGATCCCAGCCTTCATCACCTTACTATTGCAACTATGAGGAATCAAACTCACCATCAAACTCTGAAATGACATAGAAATCTATAAAAAATACTTACAGCATTTCTTAAAGGACACTGAGACAAAAGAACAAAAAAAAGGTTTATAGTTGTATAAAAAATGTGTGTGTGCTATACGTAAACACTTTTATTAATCGATATTGATAATTTTTAACAGTACAGCATCAATTTGTTGTGACATTGAAATAAATAAAATTATTTTTGAAAATATTTTCCAAGTTACACGATCAAAAAAAGGCTCTACTCTCATAAGTGTTAATATATATGTACCAGGTGTGTTTCTAAAAGAATATCGAAGTTTTAACGCTTTATATAGTATTCATTACATATAATCAGTAGCGCATACAGGAATTTTTCAAGGGGGGAAGGAGTCCGAGGTCGAAAGTTCACCATTCTTGTATCATGCTCCTTTTGATTTTGTCGATTTTCGGGAACAAAACACAGTAAAAAACGAATTATTGAATAAATAATTAGCATTAATTAATAAAATTAATCATTAATAACAAATACTTAATTAAATTTTACGTACCATATACTTAGAATTATAATCAATCGGAAAAAAGTAAAGGGCTTTGGGAGTTCCGGACCCCCAGGACCCCTCCCCCCTTGTGTGCGCCACTGCATGTAACATATTAGTATGACTCATACATCGAATAAATGAGCAACTGAAACAGTTTTGTTTGCTGGCATGTATGCGCGTGTGCGCGAAACGTATGCTAATTTTCCCCTTTTACGCGCTAATAGAAAAATAACGACTTGTAAACAGAGTGTGTTATGTGTTCTCCGGTTAACAAGGGCAGAATCTGCTATTACTGTGCAACGAGCGTTCCGTATTAAATTCGGTTGTCAACCTCCAATTGTTAATAACATTCTTAGGTGGTATCATCAGTTTGAAACAACTGTCTGTATTTGTAAAAGCAAAAGTACGGGACGACCAAGGCCGTAACTGGTAACCAACTGTACCTCGTTCTGCCTATCTTGATGCTCTACAACTATGGCTATTTCTTCAATCGTTCACCCGATCTGATGCCATGTGACTTTTATCTGGGGGAGGGGGTGTTCATAAAGGATTGTGTTCCTCAGCTACCAGCTGACCTTTCAAACTTAAGATACAGGATGGAAGCAGATGTTGCAAGAATTTCCTCAAACACACTGAAAAAAGGTTTGGGATGAACTCGCCTACCGACTTGATTAGTTCCTTGTGTCCAAATGGGGCCACATTGAACATTTGTAAACTTGTAGGTAAAACTATTTGAGTTACTCTTTCATTCAATGTATGAATTATACTTGTAACTTATATGTGATAAGTACTATAGAGCGTTAAAACTCCGATATCCATTTAGAAACACCCTGTATATATATATATATATATATATAAGTAATGTTTTATATAAATAAAAAATTTATAATAGGAGAAAAATGGCTTAAAATGCCAAAAAATGATAAAATTTCATAAATATATATCTCTAATCTGAAGGGTATTATGAGGACATAAAAGTTAATAATATCAATAAAAAATAGCCAATAAACACTTCGAAATTACCTTAAAATAACACATCCAATGTAGCATTATTTATAAATCAATAATATTTCTGCACATTAAGTTATCAATTCTCTCATTTCACTGTATTCCACATCATAATTAAGAAACATAAAATAATACATGGTGAAAAATTGTTTGTGTGTCTGATATTTCTGAGATCTGATTGATATTATTGATATTAGCCCTGATGATGCCTAGAATACTGGAAAAAAGGATCTATTACACGACTAATTAGTTCGAAATAGAGAATTATACACAACATGTATATTCTTTTAAACTTTTCAAAACACTTGCAAAAGCATAAAAATATTTTTATGACGAGTTTATAGTTAAAGCAAAGTATGTAAATATAGCAGAAGTAGTTTTAAAAGAATTCTGTTTTTAAAGAAACGGAATTCTTTGATTGTATGATTTTTGAAATCTCTTCGAATGGAAATAACAATAGATACAGTAAGTAATATCTCAATGGATTATTTTGTCAAAATAATTTATTTCCTTTACCACATTGCATATGCATGCAAAAAGATTGTATCTATATCAAAAGGTTCTTTCTTTTTTCTAATAGGTGTGAGATTCACTGTTTATTTTTTAAAATAAAATAGATTTTGTCATTTATAACTTATTTAATTGGAAAAACTTTCTAAACAGCTGGGTTATTTTTTTTTTTTTTTTTCTTTTCTTTTTTCTCCGTGAGTTAAAAATGACTAATTGCTATGAATGAATAAACTAATAGAATTGTTTTTCGTACTGCGTACAATCACTTACTCTTATAAAAATCTATTTTGGAAAATATTTATGATATTAAATTTTGGTCTAACAAAATACTGAAAATAATACAAGTAATTTGTTCGAAAGATATTCTGTATAACTTAAAAGCTTAAAAAATATATAAAATATTAAGTAATCTGAAAAGTTTAAAAGAGGACAAATGTAAAAAGAAACAAAAGTTATACGCAGAATAAGCACATTTAACTATCGGCGGGATATATATGTACACACAAACATTGACGTGCACAAATTAAGGAGCAAACGCATTTTCGCGGATTTTTCGAAAACTACTAAACCAATTCAATTGAAATTTGGTACAAAGATACTCTCAAAAATATTACTAAAAAGATTATTAAAAAAAGTAATGGTACTAGCCAGTAGCGCACTTAGGAATTTTTCAAGGTGGGGGGGGGGGGCCCGGGGTTGAAAGTTCACCATTCTTGTATCATGCTATTTTTGATTTTGTCGATTTTCAGGAACAAAACACAGTAAAAACTAATTATTGAATAAATAATTAGCATTAATTAATAAAATTAATCATTAATAACAAATATTTAATTAAATTTTACGTATTATATACATAGAATTATAACCAATCGGGAAAAAAACAAGGTCTTTGGGTGAGCGGGTCCGGACCCCTAGGACCCTCCCCCTTGTGTGCGCCACTGGTACTAGCTCATGATCCTAGTTTATGTCCATGAAACGATGATTGTCAAAAGATGATGTAATAGGATGGGACTGGTGGACCATTGGGGTATAATAGTTCCTGAAAGTATTGCAGTTCTCACATAAAATCTCATGCTGTTTATGAGAGCTTCGCATAAATTTAATTCTTCCATTAAGGTACTTTTTAGGTCCGAGATCGATCTGGGATGGGAGCACAGAACTGCAATTGCTCAACAAGAACATCCCAGACATCCTCTATGAAATTCAGATCTGAAGATCTCGAGCTGTTCGTTGACCAGATGAGTTCTGTGTAGACAAGAGTTAGTGTCTATGAAAATAAATTGTGTATTAACTATCCCTCTGAAAAACCTTACGAAGGGCTATACTCTCTTAACCCTATACCTCAGAGCAATTAAGGTGCCTCCCTGAAAAACATGTAGCTCTGTGTGTCCGTCCAATATCACACCGGCCCAAGCTCTAGCCCCCTCCATCGTGGACTATTTCTCTAATGTTACAGGTATGTTACTGGGTACCTGTTTCTCTGCTTATGGTAACACGTCGAGAACAGTGTTCAGATTTAATTTTGACTTATCAGTGCAGAGAACACAGGCCCAATGCTCCCGTGTCAAAGGATAATGTTATCTGCATCTTGTTAGATGGGCTCTCTAGTGATGCGGAATGAGTGAAATATATATCACATTGGTTCCCTGTCATAGAGCCTCTCCTCATTAAGCCTTCGATAAACCTCGAAATTGAGGTAGCAGAAGCTTTGGAGAGCTGAA
>BMAV01004664.1:0-10157 GCA_019973955.1 Trichonephila inaurata madagascariensis | reverse complement strand
AAAAAAAAAAAAAAAGGAATAATTAATGGGAAGAACACATAAACTGTGCTAGAAAACATTGGCGGACGCAGCCCACGCACTGGTGAAAAAGATGGCCTGCTGTCTGCTTTTCGGTTGGACAGAACCTGCCAACGCGGAAAGTGGGCGTGGAAAACAAAATGGGACGCTCTGAATGGTCGAGCGTCAGATAAAGTTTTAAGAAATCAGTTTCGGAATAAAAACAATGAACAATTGAGGAAGAAGAAATTCTCCTTGAAGCCTTTCATAAATATAAATGCGAGCTAATCAAATAGTAATTGTACTGTAAATTAGTTCTTAAGAAAGAAATGTATATAAAATTATTTCAACTCATAAAATCAATGCTGAAATGTATGTATATATTTGTGCACAGTAGCGCACACAGGAATTTTTCAAGGGGGGGTTGAAAACCATTCATGTATCATGCTATTTTTGATTTTGTCGATTTTTAGAAACAAAACACAGTAAAAAAATAATTATTGAATAAATAATTAGCAATAATTAATAAAATTAATCATTAATAACAAATATTTAATTAAATTTTACGTATTATATACTTAGAATTATAACCAATCGGAAAAAAATCAAGGGCTTTGGATGGCTCGGACCCCCAGGAACCCCACCTCTTGTGTGCGCCCCTGTTTGTGGATAATAATAATTATACATTATTTGTGAACATTTTATTGCTATGTTCTAAGACATATAAAAGATTGCTAAATGCCGTATATGATGGTGAATATTCTCAATGAAATATTTAGTGTGAGTTAACATGGTTTAATCATTTAATATTACATGCAGAATTAGTATAAAATAATTTATTTATTTAATTATTTAATAAATTCTCTTCATATAATACGCAGTGAACATGAGAGATAAAAATAGTCATTTCATTTTACTCAAAAGGAAAAGTCCAACTCACACTTTATACCCATTTCTTTGTTTTCTATATATTTTAATCATATCATAAAATGATTAATTTCCTCTTGTTAAATGCTCCTCATTAATGGAACAGTGTTTTTGGTTAATTTTTAGACATTCTTTGGAAAAAAGTTTTCATGCGTTTTTACAAATATAAGAATCCATTTTATACCAGAAATTGTTAGGTGTAGGATTTCTATTTATGTATATATTTAAGCTAATAGGAAATATAAATTAAACCACCCGTGAAAGACAATGAATTAGTGAAAGGTAAGAGTGGAAAAATGATTTATTTTCGTTTCTGATGAGGATATATATTCAAAAAATGTTATTGAGCTTCAATGATATTAGAAAGAGTAAAGAATTTTCTTAATATTCTAATATTACTTTTATATTATATAAATAATAAATAAATTAAAAAATATTTCATGGGTTTTAGGAAAATAATTTTTTTCTTGGAACGAGATTTTTCCGGCTTATTTTAATACTCTTTATATATTTCAGATAATTCCTTGAAAAAATGCGATTAATTTTTATTGACACACTTAAAGCTTATTTAAGATATATTTATCAATTGAAAACATACTTATTTAAGATAAATTAATATATAAATCAATTCAATATTGTTTGAAATTCAATAGTTTGTTGTAGTTTTGTTATGGACCTTTAAAATTAAATTTTGTAAACTTTATAGAAATGCTGCAAATTCAAATCACTGCGTACAAACAAAGTAGCAATAATGTAAAACTTAAATAAATAAAAAATCAAAGCTGTGTTCTTGACATCAATTAAATAAAAATTAGAGGTATTTATTTCCACTTTGTAAAGCTTCTGCTGAACATTTTTATTAAATGGGTCACTGGATGATATAAGTTATATATATATGCAATAGCTAGAAATTATTATTTTAACCTTTTGGAGACGGCGGTTTTCAGTTGAAAATTTTCCACAGGACGGCACTTTTCGCCACGCTGACTTCCCCCTTTTTTTGTCACTGATTGATGCTACCGTACACCGGCGGACAATAAAAGCAAGATAGCTGTTAGTCTCCTGCTGTGCAATGGGGATGTCCGCGCCTTAGAAAGTCCCTAAATACGAAGATTTCCCTTTATTAGGGAAACATGTTTTCTTGGAATACGGTGTAATAGTTACTAATGATTTCAGTTCAAGAAATCTAAAAAAAATTATTTGTTTTTTTTAAAAAAAGGAGACGATTCCTTACAATTTAACCTATCCTTCCCCTAGATTTCATCTTCAGTATTTTTAAAGCGAGTGAAATGGCATAAAAAATTTATTATTATATAAAACAGTGCTGAGAGAGAGAGATAAAATAAAAAGCATATATATATATAAAAAAAAGCGCTTACTTCATTTTAATCAAAGATACAGAAAATATCCAAGTAAAACTTATTTATATTTTGATTTTTCACTAAATCCATTAAAATATGTAAATTATTATAAATTCATTTTTCATTCTATTAAATGTAGGAATTTGTTACACAAACTTAATTTACGCAGGTGTCAAAAAATAATCAAATTATAAGTAAGAAATAAATAACGTAATTTTTAATTAATTATAATTATGTATAATCAATATTATAAAATAAAAGAAAAAGTAAAATGCTGAGCTTTATGTCAAAATGTAAAATTTAGATTTTCTTAGATCGTTAAAGAATTATTCTAAAATAATTTAGTATTTTGAAGCTCTATCTTCTTTTAAATGAAAATATCTACTTTGAGATACATGCATAAGGCTTCAATCAAGAAGAAAATTACGCGGAATATGTGTTTTGTTTAAAAGTTGTTGTACGTATTTGCAACATATGTATTCCAATAGACATCGTCAAAAATCAACTATTCCTTTTTGGAAACTGCACTGTTAATGATTTTATAATTGTTTTTCTCTGTTAGAATACATTTGCAGAATATATATCATCATACTCTTAATCTATTCTGTTTTGATACATTAAAACTCATAATACTTAAAGAATACTTAGAATAATTCTAAATTTTATTTACAAGCATTTTTCAAAAATTAAAATATTTTCCTTTGATCTAATTCTTCCTATATATGCTGAAAATTATGATAAAACATTTACTGCGACAAATAAATGAGATGAACGGAAGGTAGGTGTTTCACATTATGCTATAAAATGTGAATATCCTAAGGCTATAAACGTTGGTGCATATTAAATAGTGCCACATTGTAGTCGTTTCATATTTTTATTTAAAAATCCATCGAGTTGCACAGCTGATGCGCATTAAGTCAAAATCCTTACGTTGTCGTGGTGTGGAAATTAGAAGAGTGTGGGCTCTAGCTCGGCTATCGTTCTCATTACTTGATCGTCATTTAAATTACGAGGTCCGTCTTATTACTTTGTTCCTAATGGAACTTGTAAATGAAATATCAATAATTTATCAATTTACCTACGTGTTCCTAAAAATAAATTTTTTAAATACACATAAGAAATTTAAAATTACATTTTTTTTTCAACAGTAATAAATTGTTTTCATTAGTAAAAAAGAGGAAATGCTTTTGAATTTTTAGAATACTTGGTAGTAAAACGCAAACAATAAGCTGGTATCAAAGATAAAATATTATGACTACAAACATTTTTAATTTGCCGAGGAGCTTCATGTATCTCGGTAAACTCGTTTATATAAAAGGATTGTATTATTCTTATTTGTATTGAATTGGTTTTTTGCGAGTAATGACAACATATTGGGGTTTCTTAATTTTTTTCACCTTTTGGACAAAAAAGTTATATTCTTACCCTTTGGATAATCCTTACTTTTTATTTAAAATTTCAAAAGAATTGCATAGTGCTTAAACTCTAAGATCACTGCTCTGATTTTTGTGTGTGATTTTGTGCATAAGATAGAGCAAATATATTCCTACAAAGCCAACTCCTTCGATCAACATTCAAAACAATTACAAAAGCCTTTCCTTCTCAACGCACAAACTCCTCAATCGAGTTAGATAACTGTGACAACAATTTTTCTTTACTTTCTTTGACTTTCTTCAAAACGAAGAAAGCCTTTAGTTTCAAATATCACTTCCCCCCACTTCGTTTGGACAGTGCCCTAAAGTGACTGGGTCCTTTTTACACCTTTCTCTAAAAATCTAACACAATATGAGTTCTCCGAACGGTTATTTTAATTCTTCTGATAACATTCGCAAAGTAGAAGAGACTTTTGGAGGGCTTGGTCGGCATAGTTTCTATTTATCCTATGCCCGACAATTTAACAGAAAAGGAAATACCCTTCCTAAAGATTTATTACGGCAATAAGAGGAAGAATAGTTTTCCGGCTACTTGAAAGCAACCTTGGAAGATTTACAAGAAGGCAGATGTGCATTTCTACGTTTTCTTACACCAAAGAGGCATATAATAATCAATAATGACCAAAAACTGAAGAATCAACAATAATCAAGGGGGAGAAGCATTCTTTGTCGATATAAAAGGTTTTACAACTTGCTCATTTACAAGAACCATCTGATTCTGTATTCAGAGTTTCAAATGTTCAAATAGCCTTAGAGCGCATCCGAACACTCCGTTCTTTATACTGTTGTACATAAAATGCGTGACTCACGAATAAATAGGCGAAAGAAAAAAAAAAGAGAGAACGAACATATTTCTTACTTCAATATAACTATCTGTTAGACTAAGTTCTGATTATATTTATTTTTCAAATAGATTTTAGGGCATTTTGCAAAATTTTTCGTAATTATTATTATAAAAAAAACTTATTATATTTAAAAAAACTTCTTAACGCTTCAAAAAACCAGGAAATCCAACATTGTAGAACTTTCGAAGAATACTCGTAATATATAACAAAAGCAAAAATTTCATTCTTGTTTCTAAGTTTTTTGGATAAATCAGGGCATTTTTCTTATGCTGAAGAACTCGTAATATTCGTTTTCTACTAATTTGAAAGAAAAAAATATCGGGATTAATAGTTTTTGTTTTTTATTTTGAAGACTCAATTTTTATACATCAATTGTCGTAATAAAAAATGTCGAAGTTAGTTTCTTGCATTTTATAAATAAATTCGAAGGTTTAAATCTGATAGTTTTAAAAATCTATAACAAATATTTCTGTAATTTTTTTGTTGCAAATATATTTTTTTTCCGTTTTTTGTTATTTTTTACATGACTAAAAAATTTTTTTGGATGTTTCGATACAAAATTTTAAGTTTTTTTTAACTAAGCATAACGTAAGATAGCAGTAAAAATATTTTTCTGTACAGCAATACATTGTGTAATTAAGAAAAAATTTTCATCAAAAACTAAATGCTTAAAATTCTCCACAAATATAATTTTAAGCAGTTTTACATGTATAAAAATGTAGAACTGAAGTATTTTTAAATCTGACAGAGATGCATAGCTATACGTGTATTAGTAAAAAAAGCATGCATTAGTAAAATACGTAATTAAAACTGTGAAAATAAAATTTTTATGTAACATATATTTATTAATAATACTAAAATATATAATTATTTGAAAAATAAAGAGGAACAAATATTGGAAATTAAAAATTTATTTCCAAGTAATTAAATATTGTTTAACTTCAGCATATTAATCCAATAATTTCATATTTTAATAACAAAAAAATTATTCTAGGTTAGAAATTTTTATACAATAAAAATTGGAGTAATAGAATTTATTCATTACAAAAGGGAAATAAAGTTATTTATTATAAGCAAATTTATTTAAAAAAAGGTGTATTAGTGTAAGGATTTTATAGATTTTTTTATAGTACGTATGCGTACGAATGTAAGCAAATCAAAATAATAAACATTTTCTAATTGAAGCAAAAGGAACAGTTTTAGAAATATGTAATATAATAAAACGATTTTAAATAGCGTGGGCCTTTTTGAAAACAATTATTAAATTATTTTCTATTAATACAATGAAATAGAATTTAGAGATGAATAAGTAAAAAAAGGTGAAACAAAACCCCTTACAAAAAAAAAAAACTGTGTAAAGATAAAACTGCTAGTGAGGAACTGGCATAAGAGGGAATTCTAGGTAAGTGGGAAAGAGAGAATTCTTCCCCCGCCCCCTCTGAATACAAAAGAGACCGGTCAAGTGATTGACGTTTCTGGATTCTAATTGACACCACGGTTACCCGAACGCTGTTAAAGGGGGGAAAGGAGAGCTTGGTCGCTACTCCGACCAGCGCCGTCCTTTAAGGAGCTGTTCTTTTAGGTGGCACTATCGACCAGCCGTCCTCTAAAGGTTAAAAGGAGCTTATGATGTTTCTTCAATGATTTTGTATTTACTCACTTAACTTGATGATATATCTATCTGAAATATTTTCATAATGTGATACAAATTTTTCTACATCGATAATTGTAACTTTTGTGTACTTCTTTTCTGGAGTGTCAACTTCAATAAAAAGGATTAGATCTTTCCAGTGATCTAAATTAGAGTTCATTGGTGTCCGAAATTACTTTTACGTAAATTAAAATATATTTTTCACTATATGTACGATTAATACCTCATATCTTTAGAAAAATGAATAAATGACAATTTTTAATATCAATCCAATTTAATTCTTCCAAACTGTTTTGGACACATTCAGACAATGCGATGCATGTGATATCATATTATGCAATGGTTATTAAGCAGCATTGCGTGAAATCATGTTCTCTTTTCAATTAGAGTTAAGATTTTTATGTATATCGAATGAAAATTATTTTCTCCAGCTCAGTTTAAGGATTTTTTTATTATTATTTTAAAGAATCTTTGAATTAGGGAGGTATCTGCTGAGAAAAAGCTGACCAGATATTCATGGAAGTGGCAAAATGAGGAATAAAAATTTCAATAATACTGACTTTTGAACACTTACAAAGACTGTTAACTAATTTAAAAGTTATATAATATCCAATTTAAAAAAAAAATGTTATAAAGATTCACACATGCCACTAAAAAATAAAAACAAAGCTGTGGAAAAATAAAAGTTTCTCAAAATCTGTGTCGCTTCATTACTATACTTCACAACTGAGGATAAGTTTTAGGCAGCTGAATTGCAAGCTTACAACGACACTAGATCTTCAGCATATATACAATTTGCTTACTGAAGTCTTAATGAGAATGACCCTTATACCAGAAAATTAATGACATATGTCCAATCATCAGAAAATGCAAGAAACTTTACCTGAATTATGGCGGAGAACTGAAGAAGTGACAAAAATAGAATGGGGCTCTGTTCACTATTTCTCTTCTCTCTAGTCTGTGAATGGAGTCAGGAATTTTAAGCCATACTGTCAACAACAAAAGATTTAATGATTACTACGATTAAGATCTAAGAGTAAAGGGAATTGGAATGATCGATTGTATACTCTTCTGCACAATTTGAGAGACCATCTGTGTTTAATCAGAGATGTCAAAGCTAAATGTTAAAAACCCACTCGAAACTTTTTAGAGATTTATAATGATTGGGTCACTCTTGTGGATGATAATTCATACCCACATCTAGTAATCCTTGTAAGCGTATTTCTTTTGAAAGTAAAAAGATTCAGTTAATTAATTAACAACCAATATAACTTTGTCTATGGATGAAAACTTATGAGTAAAAAGATTGTTGCACAACAAAATTATTTTCACAAAAATTAAAAGATTTTGAATATTATTGGCTTTCGGCTTTACAAAAGATGGGCATTGTTTTTGGTAAAAATGAAAGACAAATTTCATATAGTGAATAAATATTTTATTAAATTATTTACTATCCGTTTTGTTCCAATACAATACATTTGAAATCTTTCTGGCAGTACCATGATTCCACGCTCTTAAAATTTTTGTTCTTTGCTGGCAAAAAACTGATACAGGTGATTTTTCATTCAGAAAAATTCCAAGATTTATTCTAAGAAATTTTGAAACAAATAATAATCAGAAGGTGCCAGATCTGAAGAATATGATGGGTAGGGTATAATATATCCCATTCAAGCTGCAAAATATTTTGGTGAGTTACCAAACTTGTATATGAGGTCTTACATTCACTTGGTGGAACCCTACACCTTTTCTGTAGATCAATTCTGAACTTTTTTTGTGTAAGCCAGTGCTTCTCAAACTTTCAACATTTGCGACCCAATTTACAATCATAATTTTTATCGCATAATTTTTACCACAGAATAACAATGTATTGATTGCATTGATAATGTACTTTCACGTTAAAGCTAAACAATACGACTTTCATTATAAACCGTACAAATTATCAAGATAAGTATTAAGTTTTGTATATGACAAGCACATGAGAGTCACTAGTAATTATTAAACTTGTTTTTAATTTAGTATTGATAAATAAATTATCAAATACTTTGTACACTATTGATACATTTATAAGTATATTACATCAGTGGGAACGTTTCTTTTATTTTTTATTATGTCAGTATGTCCTTTGCTTCCTTTAAGTAAATTAATAATTTTTCAAATAACCTTTTATTTTTGACTTTTCGATATGCTCACGCCCACCTCTAAGTTTATTACACCCCCCATGGAGGATTCTCACACTGGTGTAAATAAATCATTCAGTTTGTACAGCTGATGACAATACAATTCAGAATTAATCGTTGTGTTATCCGGTAAAAGCTCAAACGAAAGGATTCCTTTAAAATCCCACCAAACAGATAGAATCACCTTTTTTTTATGATTAGTAGTTTTTGAAATGCTTTAAACAGGTTCATCTTTTTTACTCCATATTCTCTTACGGTTGACATTATTATAGGCGTGAATATGAGAATCATGAGAAACCCATATGTCAATCTTTGAGTTTACACCTAGACTTTTCAAGTGGTCATGAACAGTTTAATTCGATAAATTTAACCTCTTAGAGATCTCACGATTTGTTATTCGCCAATTTGCGTCAATTACAATTAATGCCTTTATTGTGTCTTATAAGCTTCAAATAGCCTTACAGAACGTGGTGCATCTTCAGCATCAAAATTCACGGAAAGAAATTTCACAAACCAGTTTTAGCAATGGCATACTTTCAATGCATCTTCTCCACATATATCAGCTAGTTAATTGTTCTTTGCTTGAACAGCATTTTTACCTCCTCGGTAGTTAAAAAGTAAAATATGCCAAAAATGCTGCCTTTCACTCTCCATATTTGAAAGGGTACCAACCAAAATCTACTTCATAGAATCAATTGGATGTTTTCACAAGCAAGCTTTGCCATATCAACTCTTAAAACATATAATAATTATGCGGCTTAAGTGTCAAGTTCGGTGTGAAAAAATACAACTAAATCCTCTGTCGGGAAAAAAGAAATTACTTTCCGAATAACCCAATATATTAAAATTTAAGTGTAAAATACTGTGCCGAGAAAAATTTATTTCTGATGGACTGCTTAAAATTGCATTGCATGTATACATATGTTAAAAGATATCCCATTTCCTATTAATGCCAAAAAATCATCATTTCTCTTAGATTTATTCAATTTTTTCCTAAATTCTATCTTACTGTAATTTTAATTGCTTCATTATGCACACACAACACATATATATATATATACGTGATTTAGATTAAGTTTGATTTCTGTATTATATTGCTTTCTAACAACATTTAAAATTTCCTTTAACTGCATTTACAGATTCTTAGAATTAAAGATTTTTGCCTATGTAAAAATTATTTTAAACATCAAATGTTTTTGCATATGCTTTGAGATAGATTCAAAATCAGTTTTAAACTCTCCTTAAATAAGTTAACTTTGAGCTCCTTTTCAAAACTCTCTTGTCTTAGATTGTCTAATCATTAATGAATAATTCTCGCATTATATCCAATTTTACTTTTACGAACTTTATTAACTAACTTCAGAAATATATCTATAGATTAGACTTTCCTAATCATTAATGGTTAATTAATGCACTATAAAAACTGATATTAATCAAATTTTCTAATTTTCCTTCAATTAAAGCGATAGGTACTGCACTTCATATACATACACACACATATGTGTATGTATATATCTATACATAAGTAAAAAATAGGCATTTTTCATGTTCAAAATATTTAGATGTTTTTATACATTAATCATTCTTTTCATTTATTCAAATCATCTTAAAAAATATAAATTAAAACTTCAGTATGTATATAATCATTTGGTGGAAGCTGTTGAGGACATTGGAAGAGCTGTTTATTTGAACCAACAACCTACCGGTCCACAACTGCTCCATGTATGCCTTAGACAAAGGATCTTCAACTCATGGCCTCAAACCAC
>BMAV01004663.1:0-16733 GCA_019973955.1 Trichonephila inaurata madagascariensis | reverse complement strand
TGCATGTTTTTACTAATAATGATGTCTTTTGTTTTGGGAAAATTGGTCTTGAATTTTTTAATACATAAGTGCCTAAATTATACATTCTCCTATTGGTAAAATTTTCCTTTACTTATTCCCCAGTTATGCTGGTATAATTAGTCATATAAGAAAATTAGAACGTAGGCCATTTACCTTGAAAATTTTTTCTCATATTTAAGCAAGGTTCTTTGCATAAAACCAAGAATTATATCTCATTGTTGCTTTGACTTTTTTCATATTTTCTTAAATATATCACTAAAAACTTAAAAGTATGAAAAATTTATAGAAACTGTAAAGAAATAAGATTATTAAAATTTATTACATTGTTTCTTTTTATAACATTTCGATAATTTAATTGTTATTCATTTTTCAAAAATGTAATCCTTCAAGAACTTACCTTTTTAGATAAGTACAGGGTTCATAAACCTGGATTCAAATGATTTTTTTCCTTTTTTATGGATTTTAAAGGGCATAGTAGCCTGCGTGGGTTGTAGAATTGGGTTTGGGGTTTTATTAAAAAAAAGGGGGGAATAAATTAATTTTTAAAATTTATCCATAAAGTTAATTGGCATTGTAAAGGGAGGGGGGGTTTTCTAAAAGTTACCCCAACAAGTTAAAAAAGGGGTCCTTGTTTGGGGAAATTTAAGGGTTTTCCTCACCTAAGGGTTTTTCGCGGTCTGGGAAAATATCAAAATTTTTTTAAAGGGTCCTTTCCCTTGCCTAAATTTTCTTAAAAAAGGGGGGAATTTTTTTAAAAAATCAAAAAAAATTTTTTATTTTTCTTTGGGTTTTTAAGGCGACAATTTTTCCCCAAAAGTTTTGGGGGGTTGTATAACGCCGGGGAGAGAAATTTTAATTGGGGAATAATTTTTTTTTTCTTGCAAAAAAAAATTTTAAAAAATATTTTTTTTTGCTTTTTGTTTAAAAAACGGAATCTTTTTTTATTTGATAAAGTGTGTTTTTAAAACAGCAAAGGAATACAACATTTTTAATATTTTGGAAAAAAAAAAATTTTATCTATTTCTACGGAACAAAATTTTAAGAAATTTATTTTTCAAAAAAGATTGGGGAAAAGTTTTTTTATTTTGCAAAAAAAATGAAAAAAAAAAAAAAAAAAAAGGATTTAAATTTTTGATTTTCATTTAATTTTTCTGTATTTGCAGCACTCCCCCCTCCTTTTTTCCTCTGTTAGCCTTTTGAAAAAACCAAAGTGTCCCAGAAAAAATTATCCCCCGGTTTAATTTTTTTTTAATTTTTCCCCTTTTTTAACCTTTCTTTTGCATTTAACCTTCCCTTCTTTTTTTTTTGTTTTTACAATTTTTGTACTAAAAAACACAATAAAAATTATTTTTAGCTGTTTTTATTTTGCTGAAACTGATGATTTTTTACAGGCTTACAAGGAAAATGCTCCTTTTTTTTGGACTTAATATTTTTACGAACTTCAAAAAGAAAAAAGGACTTTTGTTTATTTAATCCTATATTTTTTATTTATTACATATCATTTATAAAAAATTTTTTTTTTCCTATATTTCATAGATTTTAACTTAAAATTTAAATTTTTTTTTTAGTGTGACAGGGGTAAGCAAATTGGCCCCTAAGAGAAAAAGAGTTTTGTATCCCAAAGATTAAAAACCCAAATACACAAAAAAACTTTCTATATTTTGGTTGCATTTTTTGTAACAAGTTTTTCATGAGGATCAACTAGAGTAAATTTGGTATAAGTTGGCGATATTAACTTGCAGGCTGTATGAGAATTTCAACAAAAAATTCCCCGTTTTAAAAAAATTTTAGAAAAGTGGGGTGGGGACTTTGTTATTTAAATCATTTTAAAATTAAATGTTGCGGTTTTTAAATTTATGAAATTGCACAATAAAAGAATTAAAATTTTTGCTTTTTTTTTTATTTATTTATTTTTTTTGGGCCCGTATACCTTTTCTGAGATACAAATTTTACTAATGAATGCAATCATTTTTAAAAAAAACCCCGTATTTCCTTCCACAATGTGACCTCGCCAGAATAATTCCCCAAAAAGGGGTTTGGGGGGTTAGAGATCAGTGAAATATAATATATTTAAAATGCAAATTTTGAATTCACAAAGGAACTTAACTATCATCCCATCATGATGAGAAAAAAGATTTCAAATAAAAAAAATTAAATTAAGTACCAAAATAAATAATTTTTTTAAAATTAAAAGAAGAAATTTTAAGATTTTTTAAAAATTTTTTTTTTCAAAAGAATATAAAACTTCCTGAGAAATATATAGATCGGTATTCAGATTTAAGAAAGGAAAAAATAGAAAATTTCCCAACTATAAAACAAATTCATAATGAAAAAAGTTGCTAAATTTTTTCTTTAACCCCTGGGAATTTTCTATAGCATGGTAAAAAATTGGTTTACATTTTTTTTTTTACGTATATTTTTCTCTCAATTATATCTTGATTATTATAAATATGTTAAACTGGATGTTGATGAATTAAATTAATTTTTGGTATTTACTTGTATTTTTTTAAAAAAATTTTTTAAAAGTGTTTTTTTTAAATAATATAAAAAAATTAAAAAAAAAATTTTTCTGAGTCAACTTCTATTTTCAAGATTTATTTATTAATAGTTTAAACTGATTTTTGCGTTTGTATATTTTTCGGGATAGTTTTTATGAGAGGAGAATATCAGCTATTTTTAAGTCAATTACTTTTTTGATGATTTTTATTTTTTGTAAAATAATTGTATATAGTTCTATGATACACACAACTATTTATATTACAATCTATTGTATTATTATTATTTTATTTTTTTATACCTTCAAAATTTTTTATTTTTTTTTATATCATTCTTCAATAAAAAGCAACGAAATCTAATAATGTATACTACCTACTAATTCAAATCATAAAGCATTTAAAATTACTTCAAAATCAAGAATAAAAAGAATTTTCACCAAAACTACTAACTGGTATAATCTAAATGTCTAAAGAAGTTATGAGACACGTATGTTTCGAACAATAATTTTGGGAAATTTTTCGACCAGCTGTGAAGGTGAAGGGTTGCCGTAAACAAAACAACATGCTCTGATGTCAGCCGCGTTCTATCTTCACATTAAAAAATTACTCGCCAATTTTTCTGCTTCTAAAAATGAAAATCCAATATTATTTCTTTGATTCCGTTCGTGCTTTTGTTGACAGTTGTAAACAGAAATGGCATCTGATAATCGAGAAATTATTGCCCCAGGAATTGCAGGCATTTGTCTAAGTAAATTAAAGAAGTGTCAGCCATCTGGTATAGTGGTTCGCAACACTGACTGCCATGCTGTAGGGCATGGGTTTGAATCCTGAAGAAGGCATGGATGTTTGTAAATCTATAGTGCTTTCCTGGCATGAGGGTACTCTAAATCAGTGCTCCGCAACCTTTTTATCGCTGCGGACCGGTCAACGTTTGATAATTTTACCGCGGCCCGCTGGAAGGGGGACATTGATTGTTTTATTTTAGATTATTTTGATTTATAGCAAAATGTATTTAATTGTATTTAATACATAAAGAATATAAATAATTTAATAAAGAATTTAATTCTATTGAATTATGCCTTCAAAATAAAACAGTTACACCAAAAATAAAGTGATTTAACATTTTAACTCGAACGTTAAATCAATGAGAACCCTGAGCTTGTTTCTTTGCAATGAGACGGTTCCATCTGGGGGTAATCGGAGACAATGACACCCGAAGTGTTTGCTCATGTCCAGTTTATTCTGTAGCTTTGTTTTGGTTGCTGTTACGCAGAAAACCCGCTTCACACAGATAGGTCTTTTTGGGGAAACGACATTCACACGTGCATTCGGCAGCTGTGTATTTGAGGGTTAAGGCGTGGCCCCCCCCGCAACCTTTTTTTGGGCCCCCAGGAATCTGATTCCACCGACCGGAGGATGAAACAAGGGAGCTCCAAGAGGCCGGATCCCCAAAAAAGGGCAGGTGCTGCCCTCCCCTCGAATGGGTGGAGAGGGGAATGCTTTTGACCCGGGGGCATCCAGCGAGAGAAAGTAGAGATGCTCTGCTAACTGAAAGAGAAAAGTTGCTGTGTTTTTTTTTTTTTTTTTTTTGCTTTTTAAAACATTAAAAGATTTATGTCACTACCTTCGGGGGCCCCTTTTTTTTAAAAAAAATTTAATGGAACACATATTTTTAATTTGGTGTATAGAACTAGGAATTTAAATTCAGTTGGAATGAAACGGATGGCCCGGTACCATTTGATCCGCGGACCGGGGGTTGCGGAGCACTGCTCTAAATAACCATCGAGCCACAAGTCCTCTTGTGAGGTTAGTGGAAGGGGAAAAGAAGTGGGAAGGCCTCTGACCACCCCTAGGGTTTTCTCCCTCAAAATTGAGGTGGAATCGAGCCTAAAAGTACTGCCATCTGTATGGTGCTCAAAGCTACGGCTAACGACAGATGAACATCCAGCCCTTAGCCACAATGTACTTCGTGGGCCTCGGACTGACAATGTCAAACAGGTGGCATGAGTTAACAACGACAACAATTAAAGAAATAAAAAATAAAAAATTTGGTAGTGGAAATGCTCAACAAAGATTGGGCTTTGGCATTATACGCCAATTCTGATACATTTCACGATACCGAGTCTGCCATTTTTACCGCCATTTTGTTTGTGACACGGGGAGACAAAAAACCCCCCATTGGCTGGAATCTTGAGCAATTCTTTCAGCTGACTAGGAAAAATATGAAGCTGTTGCTATGGCAACTGGGGGGAAAAAATGCTTGAAAAGGGTTTCTTGTAGAAAAAATTTCTCCAAATATTGTATGTCTGATAATGCCTTAAGTGTTGTTATCTGTTAAATATTTATTATCTTATAAACAGAATTTTTTATGAAAATAGTAGTCTTATTCAAAGTTTAATTGAATTTTAACTTTTAAAAGCCGCATGAAGCTCAGTGTTTGACTAATCAGCTTCAGTTGTATTATGGTGGAAAATGACAATGAAAAATTACTTTGGTGAGAAATTTAATAAGCACCCTCAAGCTTTCAAACATATGGATTTGATACCCAATTTTGAATATGGTCTTGGAAAATAAGTTGGGTATGTGCCTGTATTTATTTTACATAATATACATAAATTTTTTTAAAAGTTTAGTGTACTACTTTTAATTTTAAAAAAAAAATCAGAAAAACTTTAAACTGAGATTATTAACAGAATTAATATCTATTTATTTTGTGATGAAGTATTTGATGTATATTCAAAGATTGTTTTTATCTATATAATATAAAAAAAAATTTCATAATATTCATTTTGAGTGCTATATGACTGAGTAGTAGTGTTCTAATAAACAATTAATGCAAAAGTGCTACCTAATCAGTGTTAAATTGGAATAAAATTCATATTTTTTATAAAATGTAATGCAGTTATTTTAGAAATTACATAATGCAATATGTAATGATTAATCTAATTGAGGAATAAATACCTTTTAGGTAAAAAATTTTTAAAATTTAAATTTATCATATATTCTCATGATGCCTTCCTTCTATCAATTTTATACTTGTTTGCATTTGTTAAAGTTTTGGATTGGTAATTATGTAATTGTAATATTTTTGTATTTTTTCGGAAAAAATTTCATATAGAGATTAATCTTTGAATTCAAATCTCATGGCTGCTGCAATAAAAGAAGTGGGCTTTTTTTGTATGTGTTATAAACACAAGGCATTTGTAAAAAAAAATAAATTTACCTAATTCATAACCCTTATCTGATTTTCCACATATACATACATGTTTTCAGTTTGTATAAAAAATTTGTAAAAAGTATTCTATATTTTATTATTTTTTTCAATGTCTTTAGCAGTTTTAATCATTTTATATAAGATCGTAATTCATTTGGAAATCTTAAAAATACTTAAATTATTGGTTTTATGCCTTTTTTCTATATTAATGTGGGAATCCAACCGAAATCTTCCAAAAAGATTGGATTCTTCAGATGGCGGGGGGTTTTATGGCGTGGTGTCTAGGGGTTTTTAGGGTGTGTTAGTTAATTTCGAAATAAAATAGACAACATAGTTCAAGAAAGAAACTAGTTGAAAACTAAATAATTTATTAAGGATTATAAGGGAGTATTTACATGGGGAATATTTCAAAAGAATAGGAAAGTTAGATAAGCATATTTCGGAAGAATAGGAAAGTTAGATAACATTGCTTTAAGGGAGGCAATTGAGATTAAATAGAATTCATTATGGTGCTATTAAGACTTACCGCCTGGCGCGGACGAATGATAGAACTTGTTATGGTATATTAGATTTACCGCCTGGCGCGGACGAGGGGCGCTGACGCGCAAACACGACTTCCCCTCGACGAATTTAATGGGCCTCTGGCGAAAAAAGGTTCATGTCGGCGTTTTTAAAGGACGCCAGATGGCGTTGATGTGGAATACTGTTTTGATTAAATTGCCGACCTCGGTAAATGATATGATCTAACTTTACAAATGGAATATCCTACAAAATCCCCCTCCTCTGACTGAGCTGGTTCTCAGCTCTTACAATGTTGAGAGCTAAATTATTTACTAAAAGAAAGCTAAATTGATTCAACTATAACCATAAATTTTAAATATATGAATGTTTATGCAATAACCAAAAAAAATATTGTTCTTATTATAATAAAATATACAGATGAAAAGATGCATACCCGATATTTAAATTCGGATCTAAAATAAAACATAAAAATACCAAAATATTCTATATTGCGACTTGCAATTAACTAAATACCAAATCACAAACCAAAAAAATATCCTTCAAATAGATCGAAAGGTAAAGAATAATACCAAAATATAATTTGTTACAAAGGAATATAAGATAATTATTGGAAACGAGTTTTCCCAAACATATAGCAATTAATTTCTCGAAAAGGATATAATATGAGAAAAGATTAAACATAATAATTACTATCCAAAATTTAAATTTTTGTATAAAAATATTTCATTAAATCAGTTGAGGTGGTGGGGAGTTCGGCCCTTCGTGATGACCAACCTTTTCCACTTCATATCTATCTCTAGAATTCACTTTAGTTATTTTATAAGGACCTAAGAACTTTGGTCGTAGTTTTAGATCCAGTTAAAACTGAGTCCTTTGGATGGCTACTAGATCGCCTTTTTTTGTACATTGGGCTATCTTTTCTTCTTGTTGTATGTCTTTCGTTTCTAGATTTCATGGTTTCGATGTTCTTTTGGCGTCATTTCTTGAAATTCACGTTGTTCTTGTAGTTTTTCCGCCATTTCTTCTAGAGGTCTCTGATTCGAATGTCCTCCTTGTTACGCATTTTGGTTCCTATTAAAAGTTCGAATGGTGTCCATTTTGTGCTTCGACATATAGTGCTGTTTAGTATTTGTAATCTGTCGACGTATTTGTACCATTTCGTTGAGTCGTCTAACGATAGCTTGGTAAGGACTGGAACCAAAGTTCGGTGTATTCGTTCACGTGTCCGTTTCCTCTAGGAATGCCTGTTGCTATTTGTAGATGTTGAATATTTTCTTCAGTACAGTAGTCGTTGAATAATTTTGAAGTGAACGCTGAACCTCTGTCAGTGATAATTCTTACAGGGTTGCCAAAGGTTTTCTGTTGTAGTTTTAACTTTTCCAAGGCATTTTCAGCAGACACAGTTTTAACAGGATATAGCCAAGTAAATTTGGTAAATGCGTCTACTACGGTCAAAACGTGTTGATAACTTTTATTTGTGGAAGGTAAAGGGCCAATGAAGTCAACATGATACGTACTTAGAGGGATGTTTACTTTGGAAATAGGATTCAAAAACCCTTCTTTTTTGCCTGTTTTCTTATTAGCTAAGATACATGGGACACAATTAACTATTACTTTTTTAACGACGTTGGTTAAGTTTGGAATAAAAAATTCTTGTTTTACAATTTCTTCTGTTTTCGCTACTGAGAAATGACCATTTTCGTGAATTAATTAGTTCTGCTTCCATTGCTTTAAGAGTTACGATTAATTCTCGACCATTTAAGTATTTGTAGAGGAGTATATCGTTGCGTTCAAAAAATTCTTCTGATTCTTGCTTCTCTAGAAGCGACTTCAATGTTTGGATGCTATCGTCTTGGGGCTTTTCAGCTTTGGTTAATGTATCGTTACAGATTATCATTACTGGATATCGACTTAGAGCATCAACATGTTTCATTCGACTTCCAGCTCTATGCTCTATTTCGTAATCAAATTCTTCTAATTGGAGTGCCCATCTGGCTATACGAGTATAGATCTTTTATGCAGGGTCTTCTGAAATGCTGAACAGTCAGTTACAATTTTAAAATGTTGTCCAAAAAAGATAAACACGGAAATTTCTTTAATGCGTTGATAATTGCGAGTACCTCTAGTTCGTAGCTATCATACTTATCTTCTGCTGTATTTGCCCTTTTTCGACATGTAGTAAACCGGATGTAACTTTAAAAATCTTCGGCTTTGTAATAGTTACCGTATCCTTGTTTACAAGCGTCAGTATGCAGTTCTGTTCTTCTTCCATATTTGTAGATATGCAAGGTGGGCCTTTCGGACATAATATTCTTTAGCTTCTCAAATGCTGCTTTTGTAGAGTCCCAAAACAAAGGGATTTTCTTTTCTTTTTAAAATTTGCTAAGTGGTTTAGCTATCGTTGAATAGTCCTTGATATATTTGTGGAAAAAACCCGGTTAAGCCAAGAAAACTCTTGACTTGTTTTATTGTTGTTGGTTCGGGAATTTTCGGACAGCTTGTGTCTTCGCAGTAGATGGTTTAATAGTTCCATTTTCCACAACGTGACCTAGAAATTCGATTGTCTTTTTTAAGAATTGGCATTTCTTGAATTTAATTTCCAAACCGTATTTTTAGCGACTTCGAAAACAATTTTAAGTTTTTCTAGACCTTCCTTTTCGTCTTTCGCTGGAATTACGAGATCATCTAAATAACTGATTACAATTCCTTTCCGTGTAAGATCTCTAAATATACTTGAAACATAGCGTTGGAAAACTCCCGGACTTGTGCTCAGTCCAAAAGGAACTTTGTTGAATTCAAATTGCCCGTCTGGGACGATAAAGGACGTATACTTTCTGCAATCTTCGTCAACATCAACGTGGAAAAAGCCATTACGTAAATCTAATGTAGAATATACCTTTGCTTCGTAAGTGTCAAAACATCTTCGATGAGAGGTAAGGGAAATTTATCTTTCACTATCTTCTGGTTCAACTTTCTGTAGTCAATACAAAATTCTCGACGATCCATCTTTCTTTTTTACCATTACGATCGGACTTGCATATTCCGATGAACTCGGACGTATAATCCCTTCTTTGAGCCATTCCTCTATTTGTTTTTTACCTCTTGTCTTTCGGTAAACGCAGTCGACGAGGTAATTGACAGACTGGTTCTTCGTCTTTCAGAATAATTCTCATTGTGACGTCGGTAGATGCTATTTTTTTTGGCTTATAATCTTTTTATTTTCTCGAGTTCCTTCTTAATTCGGCAATTTTTCAACATGACGCAGGTCTAGCTCTTCTTGAAGATTTTCAACGATATTTCATAACTGCTGATTTTCATATTTGATGAATTTAACTCCTTCTTTCGTGAAAAATTATCGATGCTTGTTCCAAAAGGTCTGACTAATAACTGCTTCAATTTTAATTATCGCAGGTACAACATGCCAAGTCAATGAATAGTTTTCATTGTCAATTTCAAATTCATGTTCAAAGGCCGATAGTTGTCACTTTCTTCGCCAATACCCATTGAAGTATTTTATTCTTCGATAATTTTGTTGGGTCCATGATTCTTCTGCTGTGTTCTCTCCAGCAAACTTACTACTACCACTGTCTATAGCGCCGTGATTTTTCTTTCCCAAAAATATTCTTTAGTACGTAAACCTTCCTTAACGATGATTTTGCAAGTTTCCTCTGGACGTTCTTTGAATTTCCGTGACTTTTTAATAATTTCCCTCTGAGCATTGAGTTTGGGTGTTTTCGTAATTTTTGTTGTAATATCCTTTCGGGGCATTGTCTTGACATCTTTGAACATTTTCGTACTTGGGGACAGGAGATTCATAATGTTTGTTGAAATTTGTTGACGCTGGAAACTTCTTAAAATGTTCTGTTATAGTATTCGAATTTTCTCGGTGCTTCGTATCTACGAGTTTTTCAATGGGTTTAATTCTTGTTTCTTCCAAATGGATTGCCCTTTTTAGTGTCTTTTTAAATCTTGAATTCTCGAGTTTTTCTGCTATTGAACAGGAAGTTCATATTTGACCATTCATCTAAATAATATTCTTTAAATTCGAAAGGTGTTTTCCGTTTAAGTTGATCCGTTATGATTAGATCAGATATTTTTCGAAAGTATCTATCTTTAAACCGTCTATCCAACCGTTGAAGTAAGTATTTAATTCATGGTAGAAATCAATCCCTGTTCTTTCAGGAGCCTTTTGATGAGAAACAAATAGCTGTCGAAATTTTTCTGGTTACTTAAAACGTTTCAGTAGTAAGTCTTTAACATGTTGTAAGAGTGAGCTTTGTCATCAGGCTCTCTCGCATGATGTGAGATATTTCAGCCTTTTAAGCCTAACAGATGAAAAACAAATTCTTGATTTATATCCCGTATCTGCGCTTGGCGTTCGAATACCTAAGATAAGACTGATTTTTCTTTCAAATCAAACGATGTATATTTTACACTTCTTTGCGTGAATTTGGATTACTGCTCTGGATGTATCACACCTAATTTAAATTGCGGGTTGGATCCTCAACTTTTCCAATTCAATTGTCTTTACGTTTTGTTCATTTTTTTTGATGTGTATTCTTTCCTCGTTCTATGCGTAATTTTTCCTTGGTTTAAAGATCCCTCTACTATCGTTGTGTGTAGGTTTTGGTTGAAACTTTGTCATATTCCTTATACTATAATTTGGTCTTTGAGAAATAGCGATGTATAGATTTATCGAATTTTTTAAAATTAGTTCTGTGGCTAAGACGAATAAATCTTCGCTCGACCTTTGCCAGTATGCCATTTTAAAAATTTAATTTTATTTAGTAATAAAAAATTAACTAAACTGTCCGCGTTCAACAACAACAATGGTATCACTATAGTATAATAAAAACTGCTTTCAATTAACAAAATTCTTAAGATAAAATTGTAATGCAACAAAATACATTAAAATATGCAAGTACTCAAAACTTTTACACTTAAAATATTTTGACCAATAATGTTTAAAACAACAGTGTGAGCTAAAACTTTTAATCTTAAATTGAAATACTTCAATTATTAATTTCAATAAAAAAAAACTTCTATAAAACATTTAATAAATATATCAGTTCTCTTTAATAATAAATGCAAAAAGAATTTGAAAGTAAAATAACTTAAAGTAAATGTTGTTTTTAAAAAAAACTAAATTATTTTTAAAATGAAAAGAATTTAATCATTCGAAACGAAACAATTAGAAGTTAGTCACTTAAGGAAAAGCTCATATATATATTTTATTACACCAATAAAATAAAATATTCAGGATCTATCTTCATCAAATTCTAATAATAAGCACACGTTTCAATAAAAGCATAATAATTCTGTCAAAATGAACTAAAATATTCAATATTGAATGATAAAGTACACCATTAAAATTGGATCATCTAAAGGGTGTTTCATCAATAAAGTATGAAAATGAACGATGTTTAAATGAAAAGCAAAAATAATTCAGTGAAATTTCTTCTCAAAATACAGAAATGATTAATTTATTACACAACAGCTGTGGGGAAAACTTTTGAATCGCGATTTTCGTGATGACAAGGGCCCGTCCCAAAGGGCAACACAACCAGACATTTCGTTAAAACACATAAAATAAAATTCGTTACACAAATATTTAATAACTTGAATGTTCATCGATTTCCTTAAAATTTTTAAAAGGATATACTTTGCAAAAATTTAATACGGGCGTTTATCACAAATAGAAAATATATTTTTGATAAACATTATGTTTAAAAATATGAATTATATACTTTAAAACTCAACAAAATTTGTTAACAGCATGACGTGGCCTGGGAAAATTTTTTTAGAGATTTCCTTTCTTTTAATGAAGAACCAAAAACAGTACCTGGGTACAGGTTGTTTTAAAACGTAATTGAAAGTTCGGGCCGAGTTCTGGGAGATGAAGCTTGAAATGGACTCACTGAAATTTCATCAAAAACGCTTGTACGAGGAACTATAAAAAAGGGTCACTGTAAAATGTTAGTATGTTATGGTTATGGGAGGCAACGGTTTGTTTACATTTCAGTCAGCGTCCCAATTTGAGCGTTAAGCCAAATTTATTTTTCAAAAAAAGGGAAAGGGTTTGGAAAAGAAGATTTTAAACCTCGGGGCGATCCCCAATTATATTTCTGTGCGTGGGAATCCCAAACCCAAATCTTCCAAAAGATTGATTTTCAGATGGCGGGGTTTTATGCGTGGTTTTCAGGGGTTTTGGTGTGAATTAATTTGAAATAAAAAGACAACATAGTTCAAGAAGAAACTAGTTGAAAACTAAATAATTTATTAAGGATTATAGGGGTATTTACAGGGGGAATATTTCAAAAGAATAGGAAAGTTAGATGAGATATTTGGGAAGAATGGGGTAGATCACATTGCTTTAAGGGAGGAAATTGAGATTAAATAGAATTCATTAGGTTATTAAGACTTACCGCCTGGCGCGGACGAATAAGAACTCGTTTGGTACTATTAAGATTTCCCGCCTGGCGGGGAGGGTGCCACGCGCGAAACACGATTTTCCCCGACAAGTTAATGGCCCTGGCGAAAAGGTTCGTCGGCGTTTTTAAAAAAGGACGCTAGATGGGTTGATGGGGAATACGTTTATTAAATTCCGACCTCGGTAATGATATTGCGACATACCCATCCTATGATGTTTTGCTTTCCGATCCGCGTAAGCTAGAGGTGGGGGTTTTCAAAATGATGAGACATTTTGGGTTCTAATACAATTTTTATTAAGAATAACTTATATTACTTAATTCTAATTGACAACTTTCTTTAAAGGAGAGAACCCCCAATTTAAAACCTTGTATTCGTCAGATCACGCAACTAGATCATTTATCTTAAATAATAAATAAACCGATTCATCTAACTTCCTATACCAAATATTCCCTTTTTTGCAGATCTCCTTCCTTCAGTGATTGAGTGATATCTAGAATGTAACTGAATATGCGAGGTTTCCAACTTCTTTATAATGAACTTCTTTTCCCTTCCAAAACTATAGGACAGCTAACCGTGATCAGAATGTTTCCCCAACTAAGTTATCTCTAAACTTCCCGCCCCTTTATCATCAAAGCTTCTATCCTTTTAAAGTATTCTCATTTACATATTATTTCGTTTTCTTTGGTATTGGGTTGAAAGGTTTTGCCATTAACGTCCTCAAAGAACATAGGGTTATGTTGGAAGGACGCGAGAGACTCCAAACCCCCAAAAAAAACGTATTTCCTTTGGGGGTTTTCAATGCCCAAAAATTATGTCTAAATCTCTATTTCTGAATTTCTTGCTTTCTGAGTTTTATTTAAATTTTAATCTTAAATCCTCATTTTAACTTTTTTATAATTTCCCAAAATTTATCTTGACTTTAATTTTTTTTTACTCATCTTAGAATTAAATTTAAAATTCAATTTAAATTTAAATTTAAACTGTGACAAAAAATTTTTCTCCCAAAACAGGCCAACATTAATAATTACTGTTTAATTAGCCCCTCTCACTTTTAACATTTATCTTAAAATAACTATACACTTAAATTTTTTAAAAAAAATTTTTTTGGGTGCGCAGACCCAAACTTTACTTTTTTCATACTGCCTATGGGGCTGGATTTTCCGCCCATTTCTTGAATTTTTTTCATAATTTTTTGGGGTCTGTCCCTGAAATGCTTTTTGAGTCACTGTTTCCATAATATCAATCAATTTCTTTTTTTCATTATATATTTTTGTATATCACAATAAATTTTCATCTTCATCCCCCCATCGGTTCCAAAAATCCAATGAG
Source organism: Trichonephila inaurata madagascariensis (assembly GCA_019973955.1). Lineage (NCBI taxonomy): Eukaryota > Metazoa > Arthropoda > Arachnida > Araneae > Nephilidae > Trichonephila > Trichonephila inaurata. The sequence continues at coordinate 2,720 of BMAV01004663.1, read as the reverse complement.
TGCGCAGCGCCGTTTTTTATTGTTATGCCCCCGACACGCCGCGTTTCCCGAACCAGATGCCTCATTACGTAAAATCAACAACATATATATATAACATATTATACAATTACAAACATTTTTTAATAAACTATTATAAAATAACCAAAAAGGAATTTTCTCTCACGAAGTCATAACGAAGTAAACAAATGTGCAATTACAATTGTTTTCTAGAAAAAAATTTTTTAAAAAGTCAAAAGGTCCAAAAAAAAAATAAAAACCCCTTGTAGTGTTTGACTTTTTTCTTAAACTTTAAGCACCCCCGAGACTTTTTTCTGCAATAATTCTTCCGACCACTTGTTAAAATCATAAAAAATGGAACAATACAACCTGATTTTTATTGTGGTCTCCCACCATTACATCCAACGATGAGGTGTACCACTTTTTTTTCCTCGGGTTTCACTGGGAAATTTTTTTTGCTTGTTTGGGGGTTTTCTCCCTTTTGCGTCCCCTTTTTTGTTTCCCTTTTTTTCCTTTCTTTTTCGGGGTTCTTGTTCTGTTCTCCGTCGTGGGCCCTTTGGTTGAGTTTGGCACAAAAATTTTTTGGGTTCTCTTCGTTCTTTTTTTACTTTTAGAAATAGTACTGGGTGAAAAAATTCTTTTATTATTGTTTTTGGGTCCCTTTTTTGATCACTATTTTGAAATTTTTCCTCCGAACCCTATTACTTTGACGGCTATTCTCATAAAATTATTTCTACTGTTATTTTGGGCTACGTCCCCCTTTAAATTCCTCCAGTTTCTACCATTAGCATCAAAATTAGGCATCCTATGCCATTTTGACCTCTCTTTTTATATTATCACTTGAACCCCCCCTTTAAATTTTCAAGAATATTTTCTTTTGAAATTTGCCAAGACTTCAAAAGTTTTCCCCTTTTTGTGGGTTGCGCCTTCCCATAATCCGATTTGTGGTTGAGTCGAACTAAAAAAATGATCCACCAACCTGCCTGGGACATTCCCCTTTTTTAAAATTCTCTCGATTTTTTTGTAAAATTTTAAACGAAATATGTGGGTTTTCGATTTCTTCCCTGCTGGGACGCGTAAAATTTGCTTGTAATTTTTCTTATTTTTCCCCCGGGGAAAAAGTTTTTAATTCAGCCTTGAGGGGGAAACGGGGCTTATTTTCACTAACACCGATAAAAATATCGAGTCCCAAACTGAGCCCTTCCCTGGAACTTTTTAAGTAAGCCAGCGTTTGGGATTTCAAGTAACTTATGTTATTCTCTATTGTTTCGATAAACCTGCAATGTTCTCTCCCCCCTAAAAAATACATTTCAGGTAGTAGGTACCCCACCTACATTACCTAACCCAGAATTATACACGTTCGGGCCATTGCGACATACCATCCTATGATGATTATGTCTTTCCGATCCGCGTAAGCTAAGGGGTGGGGTTATAAAAAAGACATGTTGGTTCTTAATACAACTTTTTTTAAGAATAACTTTTATTACTTAATTTAATTGACAACTTTTTTTAAAGTTAGAGTTAACACCCAAAAAAAACCTTTTTATTCAAGTCAGATCACCCAGATCATTTATCTTTAAATTTTAATAAATAAACCGATTCATCTAACTTCCATACCAAATATTACCTTTTTCAGATCTCCCTTTCCCTTCAGTGATTGGGTGATATCTGAATGTAACTGAATATAGGTTTCCAATTTTTTATAATGAACTTCTATTCCCCAAAACTATAGGACAGCTAACTCGTGATCAGAATGATTCCAACAAGTTATTCTAAACTTCCCGCCCTTATCATAAAAAGCTTCTATCCTTTTAAAGTATATCTCATTTACATATTATCTTCGTTTGTCTTTTTTGGTTTTGGGGGTTGGGAAAAGGTTTTTCCCTTAACGGGGCCCGTCAAAGAACATAGGGTTTTTGTTGCGAAAGGACCAGAGACGTCCAATATGATCTAATTTTTACAAAGGGAATATCCTACATTAATGAGAAAAAAAATTTTTTCATTGGCTTATAGGCCTATCTCCTAATTCTACTTTTTTTAAATGCTTATATGTGTAATATCAGTCATAAGGAACCTTTAGCCAAACATAATAACATAAATTAAACATGTCAAATTCTGAATTATACCTGTTTAATATTGTGAATACGTTTGGAGCTGATGCCTTGTTAAAACTTAAACCCTTTTTATCATTGTATTTGTAGTGACTTTATTGTATCAGAAAATATATCCCCCATTGTGTTCATGTTGGTAAAACTTAAAAAGAAAATCATCAAACCATGACCCCTATAATTAATAAATAACTCTGCAAGCTCTTTTAGTGTTCAATTTTAATTAATTTTTTTTTCATTAAAGTTTTTAAACTTAAAATGGAGATTCTTCCTTGGTTTAATTGGGTAAAGGAAACATTTTACTACGAAAAATTCAATTATTTTATCCAAATTAGCAATTGGTATCATAAGGCTTTTTGGGGTTTTTGTTTATTACGCTTTGAAATTTTTTAACTTTATTTTGAATTATAACAAATTAATATAATACAATTTTAATTTTACTCATACAATGTTGGGAATATTTATTCTGAGATATATTTTTTTATAATTAGGGTTTACAAAAAAATGGATTTTAAATTTCATTGAATTAATTCTTTTAAGGGAAATTTTTTAATAAAGTTTAAAAAAAAAAATAAAAAAAATTTTTTAAAAAAAAAAGGGGTTTTTATTTTAAAA
>BMAV01004662.1:385685-413848 GCA_019973955.1 Trichonephila inaurata madagascariensis | reverse complement strand
CACGTTGATGTGCTTTGAAAGTTCGGAGGGCCCCCTCGGCAATTGACCACCGTTTAAAATTATGAGGTCTATCCCCAATAGCTTTAGACTGCGACGTTAACAGACCCCACTCACCCCAGGCAAAATTCTCAGATGCTTCAGAGATCAATTTAAATGCAGTGCTCAAAACTAAAAGTTAAACACCATTTAATTCAGTCTTGGCGGCTAGCACATCATGTTACTCGTTCATCAACCTTTCAAACTCTGTTGAGTGAGTGAATATTAACGTCGCACGGTTCAGCTACACGAGGGCTTTTGGCGACGGACCACGTCATTTTGAACTATGGTCAAGTGGACGTGGACGACACCTGAGCTGGCACCCCCCTCTCCTAACTAACACACCACACCAACGGGAGGACGTTTGAGCTCTCGACAGATTTAGCGTGCATCGCTTCCCTACACGGTGGGTCTTCAGTGGTACTGGTGATTGCTGATGGTGACATGCCGGCCACGAGTTCGTTACCTTGACCATTAGGCTACCGCGGCCATCTTTTGCCCACCTAAGTGCAGCAACTCGGAGTGGCATTGATTCAACAAATATTCGTAAGTCCCCTTAAGAAATATTTAGCCAAGCTGCATCTACAACCGTCCATAAGCGCCAAAGTGTTGCTGGTGTAGGATTTTGTGTGTGCGAAATGACCGATTAGGCTTATATATGTTAGATAAGATTCATGTTGTGGTAAACCCCTAAGTTTGCGATAGCGCGAGAACAATCTCAAAGGAAGAGAATATTTAAAAATCAACAACCTTTATTTTTATTAGTTTACATAAAATCTAAAATGGTTTTATATGTAGCTAAAATAAGAAATAAAAGCGTGAGATACCCATAATTAATAATAATAATAAAATCTACTTATCGTGAATATATGAAGCAATGCAGAGGAACGGGATATCCAATCTTGACACTGATAATAAGGCTCCGAATCCTATGCCAAAATACGTTGATATTTCACAAGGTAATTATCACAGATATATCTCAGGCTAATATCAGTATCTTACTACTAACTTCCTTCGCGAGCTCGATTCACTTACCTTTAAATAGTAACCTTCATTTGCATGTTTCAAGGTTCCTTTACAGAAATAGGTTTTCAAATCAAACAATTAATTACAAGAATTTTTCCTAGAGAATTATTAATAGAAAGACGCGTTAAGAACCCGTTACAATGACTGGCGATCAAGATTTCCGAATGCAAGAATTCCACATACAAGCTGTCTTTCAAATCAATGACGAATGATTTTGATCCAGGGATTAGGCACATTGTTATTTTGGAAAGTACCATCGTTGTTTGGGTACAGGATGTCCATGAGAGAGAGAGAATGGCTGCAAACGGTATCCAAGTATATATATATAGTTGAATATAACCTTTCTCAGTCAGTGATTAGTTTAGTTTAACTAGATGAGCTAGTACGGGCCATATAAAAATATAGCCCAAGCCATTATCCTTTTAAGACCCAGCTCATACGATTCTGCGGGATAGACATCTTGTATGTTTTTACTTCTGGAATAGTCTTATGTAAAAAAAGCGGCCATTTATAAAAAAAAGTGGTACTTTACACTTTCTGCAAACCCGCTCGATTGTGGCTTTTCTTACACAAGACTGTTCCAGAAGCAAAAGCATTTAAGATATCTAACTCGTACAATCATGCGAGCTAAATCTTAAAGTGCTACAGAGGCACCACCAGCATTCCCAGTGCCTTGTTGGCAACTTGTCCATGCCGTCAAGGGGCCTACTCTCGACTCGAATGCTACCCTCAGTAGTTACCAAAAGATATTGTTGCTCATCTGACCAAGCAGCGATTTACCATTCCTCTAGTATACAATGATATGTTCACGAGCCCAGCAGAATCGATGCAGCCAATAGCGAGTTGTTAGTAAAGGCATTCAAGTCGGTTATATATTCTGTCATTTCTCATCAACACCAAATTCCGCTGTACTGTCCTCATGGACAGAGGTCGCCAAAGTGGTGGTCCGTGAACCACTAATGGTCCCCCAGAAAAAAAGGTAGAATATACTCACTTATCATGTTAAGTTATATTTTAAAAAGCATTGATTGCGTTCTTAGATCACAATTTTTTTTTATAAATATATTTAACATTCACAAAACCCCCGTGGAATTTAAATTATGAATTTACTGGTCCATGAGGTCAAAAAATTTGGCAACCGCTGTTCATGGACACGTCCGTTCCACATTGATATTATTTTTTTCACACAATGTCTGGTGATACTGACTGCTCTGCGCAGACCAGTGAAGTAAAGGAGGACCCCTTGCAAAGGATACGTACTTGGCGTCAGACAGACCTTGGGCGGGGATGTCCCGTCTTTAAGTAGACGCAGCCGGCCACTGCGCTGTCCATAACGGAAAGTAATACCTGAATTTATGCATTTTCGGGGCACTCTTGACACTATGGCTTAAGAATTGTTGAATTTTCTAACAGTTCCACTGGTTCCGTATTCTGTTAATTTCCGATGCATGGCCATACATAAAACAGTTACCGATAGTGCCATTTGAGAGAGAAAGATACTGAGAACCATTTTGGGTGGAATTAAAAGGGGTTATTTTTATAGAACAATTGCTGAAAATTTACAAAAATTTTAAGGTCATTGCGCAATAATAAAATTCCTCTAATTAAGTAGAATTAGATTTGTGTGCAGGGCATATTTGCGGTTTGGATACCACTAGCATAACATAAGATCTTCAAGGAGTCTTAAGGCACGGTCCTCGGCCTAGGAGGGAGCCTCATCTCGTTCTCGACTCGACTTCAATAAGATCATGATCCTAATTATTCTTATGGTCGAATGTTATTCCCGGATACATTCTATGAAAAACCAGGAACTTGTTACCAACTGGCAACAGTGGTAAAACTGCATTATTATGTGACGTCCGTGTGTGGGCCTACCATTATACACCATCATTAATCATTTAGTCTAAAGCTGACAGTCGGTTTGTGACTATGTTTTTCAGATTGTGAGACACGCACATTTATTTGTTATGGATTACCGTATGTTCGAGTACTTGATAACGTATGCTATGTACTGTCAACTTTTAAGGGTCACAGGTAGGCCCTGCTTTTACATGGGGCTTAGGGCTTCAATAAGTGTTAAAACGTCCCTATTAAAGCATAAACCTACGGGTTGTAGAACAAGAGGACGACCAAGACTTCGATGGTTGGACTCCATTAACACTGATTTTAAGGACATGGAACTGGCACAAGCTCGGAAAAATGTTCTGGTGAAGCAAAAGGCCCGCCAGGGCAACGATGATTATGGTCTTAAATAATCACGTCACAAAACTTCTCACATGGATTTTTGGAGTAAAAATGGATGTCCTGACAGGAACATCGACTGCCCATTAATGCATTTCTTACGTCACCTAGATGTTTGGATATACACATTGCTGTCTCATAACTTCTAACATTTTAATGTAAAAAAGTTGCCCAAATGAAAGTGGACACAAGTTCAATAAAAAGAAACATTTTATAGGAAAACAAAAGAGAACGCTCTGGAGGTTATAACACAGGTCCCAACGTTCCCCGGCAGCATGTCTATATTTTCTCTCTAGAAATAACGTAGTTAATTCTTGAAGTCCTGCTCAGCTTCCTTCACTTCATCGTCCAAACAGAAACGTAATACTGCCTTAAGTGGCCAAAAAGTCACAAGGGGACAAATCCGGACTGTGTGGGAGTTATAACATTTACAAACAGATTTTTTTAGTTGCCTTGATTTCATAGGAGACGTGTGGGCTAGGGTTTCTTTCCCGGGAAATCATAAGATTTCTGTACTTTTTCTGTTCCCAGGAATTATACTTCGTTCCCGGGAATCGTCGGTACAAACACTCTGGAATAGTTAGTTGGCAATGCTTGAAAGATTTTTAGAAATAAAGTCAGCAATTTTAAAAGCATTAATTGACATTAAAGAACAAATGATGGCCAACGTAGAGTTTGAAACTGACTATAAGGCTTAATGCCAGTAAATTGGCTTAGAAAAATTATGTAGTCGAAATAGAACCTTGCTAACAGCACGAAGTGTATGTTCTTTGTTATTGGAGAATTGAACGAGCAAAATTCAGAATTAGAGAAAAATATGTAATATTTCCGAATCCATAGAATTAATGAGACGCAACGTTAATTTAATAGGACTAATGCAATAGCTGAATTTTGGGAGAAAATACGAAGCAGCTGCAGTTACTGTCGATATTTCGCGATTGCCTGGTAAAAATTCTTTGGTCAGACAAGCCCAAATGATAAAGATAAGGCTTTCTGCGAAGAAGAGGAATCAATATCCAACTCTTTGTACTAAGAAGAGAGCACGGAGATTTTGAAAGAAAAACCTCTGGCGTGGGCCGAAAAATTAGAGAAAGCAATTTACTCTAAAAAACAAAAGTTTTATATCGTTCAACCAAGAAAAGTACTAATTTCAACAAAATCGAGAAACAAGAGATGCAGTTGTTAAGAGACTACTGAAAATCCATCACCAAACATTACAAAACTGAGGTTTTAAAAACAATTCCTCCAACGTCAGTTGAAGCTGAGAGAGCATTTTCTGCTGCTAGATTGTTCGTCACAAAGCTTAGAACTAGGCTGAGTGATAAAAGTATAAATTGCTTATGCTTTCTGAAATAATATTTTAAAAATAAATGATTAATTTATTATATATTTTTTGTATTTTTTAGCTCATTATATAAATAAGTATCAATTTTGATATTTATATATATCCTTATTTTATATAATTATTGATTTTATTCAATTCCTAAAATATTAGCTCACACTCTCTATATATTTATTTATTTATATTGGTGGAATTTTCAATCGTTAATAAAATACATTTTAAAGCGCTCCATTGAGCTGAAGTTTTACATACATGATTATTTCGGATGACAATACAATAATTTAATTATAACTATTAAAAATTAATTTATTAAAACTAATTATTTAAAGAATTACAAATACAGCCCCATTGGCATCCTTTTTGGCGACTTAGCGACCCTTTTGGGGACTTGTGTCAAAACTTGAAAAGGTTTTTCTCTCACGTTTTAAAGCATTCATTTGAACTGAAATTTTATAGACACTATTGTTTTGGATGACAATACGATACTTTAATGATAATGAATAAAAATTAATGACCACTTAATGTTGTGTGATTCTGTCCTATGCATATTTATATTCTGTAACTATTTAATAAAAAGTAGCTAAAATAAAAATTTTCTTTGTTGATCTAAGTAGGAATTTATTTAAAAAAAAAAATTATATATTACTTGTTTAAAAATAACTTGTTTTTAAATTTTGATGTATTCTCAGGATTTCCCGGACATTCCAGGGAATCAGAAACCCTAGTGTGGGCGGACACTACCATAGAGATCCGATGTTGTCCTTCTCGAAAATTTTAACATCAACTGTTCCAAGACGTTCGATCTAAACAGTGCTCGCCATAGACTGCCACTATTCGTCAATAGACAACTCGCCTCCTGCAATCAGAAACCGCACGTTGTTCGGATCTGAACGCATCGTTATCATTTCCTCTACCACTAACAGGTTTTACAATTAAGCATTGGATGCGGTGTACACTTCCTACCGTTCTTCGTGGCCCTGTTGGGTGGAGCTCTGCACCAATTCTATGACGCAATTGTATATATCCACTTTTCATTTGGGAAACCCTTATATTTATAAATCACAAAACAAATAATATATTTAAAAAATTTAAGTCAATTCCTACTTAGATTAACAAAGAAAATTCTTATTTTGGCTTCCTTTTTAATAAATAGATACAATTAATGTAAATATGTATATACATAGGACAGAATCACAGCATTAAGTGGTAATTAAATTTTATTAATTATCAATAAAGTATCGTATTGTCGTTCCGAAACAATCGTGTATATAAAATTTCAGTTCAATTGAATGCTTTAAAACGTGATGAAAAAAAATCTTTTCAAGTTTTGACCCAAGTCGCTAAAAATGAAACCAACATGGCTCTGTATCTGTAATTCTTTAATTAGTTTCAGTCAATTAATTTTGATTAAATTATAGTATTTTTACCCAAAACAATAATGTATAGAAAACTTAAGCTCAAACTAAAGCTTTAAAATGTGAAAAAAAAAAACCTTTTCGATACAAGTGGCCGAAAGGGTCGCGAAGTCGCCAAAAAAGGATGCCAACGTGGCTTCATTTGTAATTCTTTGAATAACTAGTTTTAATAAATTAATTTTTATTAATTACAATTAAATTACTGTATTGCCATCCAAAATAATCATGTATATAAAATTTCAGCTCAACTGAACACTTTAAAATGTATTATATTAATGATTGAAAATTCCACCGATAAATATATAGAGTGTGAGCTAATAGTAGAAATTTAAAAAAAATAATAACTAGATTATATTTAGAGTACTGATGAATCGGAGATCATATCAAGTTATTTGGAACCCATACATTTAAGTTACGCTCATTCGCTAAAAGTCTAACGATGCAGCCATTTAAAAATTTCATGCAACCATAAAAAAATCATTCATGAAAAGGCACTGACTAAAAGTCTTATAATTAAACATGTTTTCTCATACCAGTAAGCATTAACACTTAACACAGTTGGAATGTCGATTATATAGAAAAGTTAATGCATTCATCAATTGTGTTATCATCAACGAAACATTGAAAATGCAATATCAAGGCCAGAAAGCAAAAAACAAAAAAGTCCACAACGGCGGTTTTTTGTGATAGTAGGGCTCGAACTCGTGACACATTAACCATGTGTCACGTGACCTTGACTATTGGATACCACAACCACCTGTATTCGATAGAAGCAGATACGATATTGTAACGAGTTCAATTTTTGTTTGAAAATGTATAACCCAATTGCACAGAACATAATATATGCCAAAACTTATTTGAACAGAAATTGTTTATGTAAGTATGCGAGATATACAGTAGCACTACAGGCATCTCCAATGAAGAGAAAACCTCGAGTAATGTCAATACTGTTTTATGAAGCATTTTAAGGAGAAGTTTATCCAAAGACTGTGTGGCTCTCTTGAGTCAGCAAGTAAACATTTCATTATTGTATAATTCTGACACCCCAAAATCGTACATTTAAAACGAAGAACATAATTTCTGCATTATGAATCAGAAGGGAGTAAGAACACAGAAGTTTAAGTTAAATATTAAAAGTTTAACTTTAAACATTTTTCAAACATTTCAAAATGATGTATTATTTTTCTATATTTTTATTCAAAAGATTTTTTATTTAACTATCTGCAATTGGATATGCTGATATCGTATTGAAATATCTACACCTGAAGGAATAATCCTAGAACTTTTTAAAGGGGTTCGACTTATGTATGGATCCCCAATCACAGAAAAAATGTATAGGAAAAGGTACTTTAATATCTTTAGTTTAAAAGTTCCGTTCAAAACATACATTATCTAAAAGAAAAAAAAATCACATCAATCCTTTAGTGTCAGAATCCGAATTTGCGAATAATTCGTAATGTTCACATTCACTCATTGGGATGTCTAAATGCATGTGATTATCATGTGCGAGTTTTTCTCTCAAGGCATGGAACATAGATTGTCATTCAAGTGACACGTATGGATTTATCTGCCTGCACATTTTCCAAGCAGAAAGCAGCAGAAAGATAGTATAAAAGTTAGCAAATGAATGGAAAAAATATGTTAGCTTCAAATAGGGTTACCATAAATAAAACTATCATTGCTGTCCGAACCTTTTACCTTACAACAATTTGGACAGTAGCGCAGCTACCATCGTATCAATGATACGAGCCCCCCTCCAAGCTACAGAGGCTCCAACATATGCAAGCAAAAAATCATAAAATATTAAAGGGGCTCAAAAAAGCCCTCCCCCCCAAGAAATTTTTTTTATACAGGGTCCACTCAGGACTAGCTACATCAGTGAATTTGGATAGAAAATATTCCATCCTTTTGGCAACATATTTAAAAATTAGTCTTTTATGCAGATTTCAAATACATTTTTAAAAGAAAAAACGCACTCTTGGCTGATATTCGGAAACATATAAACTATGCATATATAATTACAGAAATCTAATTCACCAAATGGATAATTATATAAATATTAAAGTATATATTTAAGAAATTACATAAAATTAAGAAAAATATTACATCTTTTCAAAAAAAGAGGAATGGAAAAAAACTCAATTTATAGTCTTCATTGACAGTGATAATGTTAAAAGTATCACTATTGAATTTTTACGGGAAAATGGCTGTTATCTGAAAAGTTTATTTGTGGATAACAAAAATATTTTTACGGTCAGTATGGAAGACTTTCCCCCACTTGCAGTTTGATCATTCAAGCTCATACATTTTCAAAATAAAACACAACTGAGGGAAAAAAAGAACTGAGATTTTTTAATGAAACATCTCTCCAGCAAAAGAACAACATTTGTAAATACTCATGCCTTTAAAAAACAAGCGGAAGGGCTGTTAAACATCCTCTAAAGCACACTTATAAAATTTTCTATATATGAACTTAAAAAAGCAACATTTTACTATTAAGGTGTTGCAATTAGTAACATGTATATTCTATTTTAATACCTTTTTTAATAATTTAGAGTAAGTCTTCTACCAACTTAAAATGAGTGAACATTTATGATTTTTTGCTGGGAATGACAACATAGAGAATCTTCCAATTAAAAGCTAGTTTGTTATACAACTTAAAATGTTTTGAACTAGTTGTTTTTTCTTGTTTGAGCAATTGACTATTATTGATTCTAGTATCACTTTTAGTCATAGGTTTTTTTTTATAAAGCTGAGATACAGCATTTACAATTTCTAATATATGTTGGTAGGATACAGATTTATATTGAAGGAATAATATAAAACAAAAATCCAGTTCTTCAGATGAAAGGTATTCAAATATTAAAACATTACATGTGCATGAATTGTTTATATGCTAAAGGGACAAGATGAATCAATAGACACAAATACAAATTTTTATTACACCAAAAGCCACGCTTCAACACAAATATATGTATAAAAAAAGGAAATATTAAGTATATTGCAACAAAACTAGTATCACAGGAAAGAGAAAATTAAATTCACCCATGCAAAATGTCCAAAACTTAAAACCAATGTAAAGAATGACCTCCCAATGTTTAACATTATTCTTTCTTCTCATTGCGCTTGTGAGTGTCAATTACTTTCTGCATCAACCAAGATGTTCTGTACCAGACAGAAGCAGGCATGAAATCATACATCCAATACTGAAAAGAAAACAGCAATTAATCAGGTGAAGGATACCCAAATGCATTGGGGTTTCAAAAATTAAGGTAACAAGACCATTCAGAGTAAACATGTATTCAGGAAATGAAAAATATATATAATGTAGGAAGGCACAGATGCGTATTACTTCTCTACATAGTCACCATATTGATTGAGGCATTTGTTTCATTGGTACACCAAACCATCGAAACCAGAATTGTAGAAATCAGCATCAAGGTTGTACAACCATATCAAGATGGCTGGCTTCCTGAACCAGGTTCTGAAATGCATGTGTTTCTTTATGGGTCTAAAGAGATAGAAATCACTTGGTGGGAGTTTGAATATTTAAGAGAGAGTGGTCCAATACCTCCTGCCAAAAACTCTTACTTCATCTCGCACATCTGTTCTGTTTTTGTCAAATTCCCCATGCACCATTGTCAAATTCTGTCTTTGTGACATAGCACTTGTATCGTACACTTATATTAATTGCCAAGGAATTTCAGAAGCAGAATTTTTTTTAAAAATGAAAATTGTGTCACAGTTTATTTTAATTGTAGACCATGTTTTCATCAATGCAGTCATCTTCCAAGATTTGTGGTCATGTTACTGCAGAACCAGCTCTATCAACCAGCACCGTCTGAAGGCTCTGTGATTGTCTTCGTTACCTTCAAAGGGATTTTTATTCAGAAGTATAAATTTGCACACCTGTCATTACCTTACTTTTTGAAACCCCTATGTATTAAGACATAAGCACATCATTGAATTTCTTATATGCCTTAATTAGAAAAAAATATAATACTTGCAAATTAACCCAGCACCAGCAATTTATCACTAAAGCTTAATTACATGTCAAAGATCTTACAAGTGATGGCAACCAATTTCATTTTAAATCAATAAATTTAAAAATGACATTTTTTAATCTATAATTTGTTAAAAGCTGAGTAAAATTCACCAATAGCAACAGGTTAATATACAAGTACCAAAAAATGATTGCAAGGAATAATAACACAAGATATAATTGCATTGTTTTAATCAAATTGGTAATGAATACAGATCAAAATAAATATTCTAAAAATACTTTTAAAAAGATGGCAAGATGGATCCAGAAAGGGGGCCTGGCTTTCAAACTAGAACTTAGAAATTTATATTTTCGGAATCTACTTGTTGGGCCCTTTCGAAAGGTGAGTACAGCGAGTGAAAGTTGATGTCGGTTTCTAATTATTAGCGAATGAAGTGAAATGATACTGAAAGTATTAAGAAAAACTTTCTTAAGACACAGGATGTCCATATAATTTTGTCTAATAAGTACATTGTAGTAACTTTTTTTTAAATTTTCCACACACTTTCCAAATTACATAAATTTCTACATTGAAATTCTATACAATGTTTCTTTCAATAACATTTTTAAAATTCTGTATACAGGAGATTTCTACAAAATACATCTTATTCCTAAAAAGACACTTGAGAATTCTTGTCAAAGAATTAGCTTCATAATATTCTAAATAGCTTTAGAACAAAAGCATGTTACTGTTTTCACTCAGATACCAATTGCTTTGTTTATAATGTTTGTTGATTCTTGCCCTTTCACACACTCTGAAGCTTTTATTTTACATTCTTCCTTGGAATGTTTCATGACACATAAAACATTCTGCTTTACTTCCTATACTGCCAAAGATATTTTTGTCCAAACATAACTGATTGTTATGTTGAGGGTTCATAGTTTCATTAAAGTTAGAAATATATATATTTACTGTTGCAAAAACAAAACTGAAATTAACCAGATCCACTGGGAAAACACTTTATGCCGTATCAACACTGCACATGTGTAATGACACAACCATTCAAGAGGAAAATACAAAAAGGAATCATCGGTTGCATAAGGATGGAAAATTTTTCTGTCTAAGTGGCCCACCATTTGTTTACCTCTGCTCCAAAACATAAAAATATTTTATATCCATAGTCTTAAGAATCTTTCCTTTCCTTGTTCTTATAAAATGAAGAAAAAAAAAACTACTTGTTTATAGTAAAAATGTTATAAAATTGAGAACTAAATATTCCATAGCACTTTCACTATGCTGTAGTGAACAATCGAAAACACTTATGCTTACCTGTAGTCCATGAGACCAAAATCCAGTGGTGCGATTGGAAACACCAATGGTCTGAATGGCACTGTTCACAAAACGTTTTGCGTCGGGAACAATAAAACTGGGACGCTGCAAGAAACTGCTGAATCTTGTGAGGTTGGTAGATATATAGGAAGGTATCAAACTTTGTACAACTATACCCTGATCTTTATACTCATAACTTAAAGCTCTGGAAAACCAATCTACAAACACCTGTGGAAGAAAAATGATGTTACATATAAAAAGTACAAAGGTACTTTTGGCGATGATGCATAATATACACTAGTGGTCTTCATACTATGTTCCACGAAACCCTGGGGTTCCAAGAAGAATACCCATGGCTTCCATGAGCAAAAATAAAATTTCAAAAAGAAATCTATAAATATGTATGAAAAAAAGATTCATGGAGTTTGTATGACTACATGCAACTAAAGCCATATTCCCCAATATGGGTCCCATGGAGGAAGCTTAAAAAATAAATTAGGTAACAGACAGTTTTTAATTTAGGAAACTCTTTTCCGGAAATTTTTTATAAAGTTTTTTCTTTATATGAACAACCAAGATTGTGAATATTCTGTTTATAATATTGGGTTCTGCAAAATAATTTTATACTCATTAACGTAATTTTTGCAAAGCTAAGTGCAATGGAATTTTGAGAACAGAGTTAAAAAATATGCAATGAAATATCTTTTTTAATTTACAAAAAAAAATATAATAATAATAAAAACAACCTTTAAGAGGACAATTTTAAAATATACCTAGCACCTGTAAAAACTTCCCAGAGGAGAAAATGAAGCATGAAAAAATAAATCAGAAGGATTGCCAAAGATAAATAAACATTGACATATCAATATTGATGTTAAAATCTAAAGTTAAGGAAAAACAGCTCCTAAACTTTAGGCTACAAATTTGTACAATACGTGGAAGTTTTAAGCATTTTAATGCCATTCTGAATATTATACTATAATTAAAAATATTTCTCAACCTATGTGGGGACAAAAACAAAATACAGAAGGAAATTAAAGCAGAATATGAAATGTGACTACCGATAACTTCAATATACCTAGACATCGATAATTTGAATAATAAAAAAAATACAAACAAATATCAGTTATTAAACATAATTCAATAGTAAATGATGCATGAAGAATGAAATAATGAATAAATTTGATTAATATTATGTTAAAATTTTTGAATAAAAAATACAGTATTTTTTTGTTTTTATTTAAAGTAACTGTAGCTGTCGATTTACTTCAAACATTTTTAAGATGTTTTCTTCTAAAACTTTTTTTTATGGGGTTACATAGAAACACCTTATAATTTTAAAGGTTCCACAAATTGACAAAGTTTGAAGACCACTGATATACACTTTTACAGAGAATTACTACTAAAAACTGCCCTTAGGATGACCGAAAATCATTGCATTTCATGATATTTTACCTAAGATTGGTATTAGGCTATTTGACAATTTATCACCTGTGTCCTAATTAATTAATCTAGTATTTTCCCACAATGATCACATTTATACAGGTATCAGACTTTATCACTAAAAATTATACATTTATTTACACAAGTCATAGTTAAATGAATAATAAGCTCCTTCATAAATAACATTTGAAAAATTTATAACAACTAATCATGCCTTAGTAAGAAAATCTTAAAAGTACCTTAATCTCCCACTTTAGAAACAAATTTTTATATATATTAGAACATTTTTTTAAAGCATGCAGTGGCATAACCGAAAATTAAGGACCCCCTGCAAAGTCAGGTTTTGCTTTTAATATTTTATAAATCGGTTAAATACGTATTTGGTGTCAGTCAGGCTTTGGGACAATAGAATCCTGCCTCCCTCCCCCTCCAGTAATGCGTGGATTTCGGGGTAGTACATTACTCCATTTTTTTTTAATTACACCCACCAACGTTCCCTTGGACATAAGGCGTCTTGCAGTCCAGTATAAAACAGATGTTGCTCTAGCAGGGAGGAGAACTCTGCAGTTGTCTTGCAAGAGAACATGAAGTAAAGCGAGGCAATCTGATAGACCCCAGTCATTGTCCCGGATTTACAGAGAGGGCAGAGTGGCCAGGTCTCTTAAACAGGTAATCATAATCATGTCCAGTGGTGACTCAGAAACATGCCACACCCCAGGTAGGGCAGAAAGCTGAGCATGTCTTTGGCCATCGAGCAGACAAGACCAAGATTTGACAACAGCCAGGTCTGTAAGAGTGGAAATTCTCTTCTGTCAAAATTTGTCCGAGAAGTCACTTGGCATTTTGAAGAGGCATCGGAAGGCAAGGTGGATGCAGCATCGAAGCCTCTTTGGCCAACTTGTCGGCTTGTTCATTTCCATGAATGCAGCAATGAGATGGGATCCATTGGAGAACGACCTCTCTTCCAGTGCAAAGAAATGAGTTGATAAGTTGTTTGCACTCGAACTTAAGTTTTGATGGGAATAAATTGTAGCCAGATACAGTCTTAAATGAAGCCTGAGAATCTATGAATATTACAATATTTTGGCCAGGAATAGCGCTAATGGCTCTAAAAGCCATAAATATTGCATAAATCTCACCATCAAAATTGTCTAACCAGGCACTAAGAAGTTCTTTAAGATTAAAAGAGTTGGAGAAAGCACTAGCTGCAGCCCTACCAAAGGAAGCTGTCACAGAGCCATCAGTAAATACATGTAACCAATCTTGATCTGGATATCTTTCATGAATAGTAGCCAGAGCTGCTGACCTTAACTCAGCCAGGAGGGAATTATGCTTATGAACAGGCAGGAACAAATCCAGATTAGCAGAAGAATATCTCAAATGATCCAGGAAGGTAGTCGGTTTAAAGAAGGAAAATCTATTATCAGAAACACCAAAAACATTTGCAAGTCTCTGGAACTCAAACAAGAAAGTATGTTGAGTTTTAAGTCTTGTTTGGGAAGGTATGTATTCAGGCCAGAAATACTCCTTTCTCATTAATCATTCACCAAGAGAAAGAGCAGAGTATTTTCGTATTTCAGATGGACCATAAATTTCAGTCTGCAGTTGCATAGCGGCAATAGGGGTCGAGGTGGCTGCACCAGTGATAAATCTAAGTGCTTTATTTTGAACAAAGTCCAAGTTTGATAATGCACTGTCAGAAGCAGTAACAAGAAGCTCACAGCCATAATCAATAACAGGTCTGATGCAAGATTTAAAAGTCAAAACACTTTGGGATGATCCCCTCTTAACACTGGCAATTCTTTTTAACAGAGATAGCCTACTTGTAGCATTCATAACCACTTTAGCAATATGTTTAGTCCAAGTTAGTCTGGAATCCAGGGAAATCCTGAGGTAAGTAGCACAGTCAGTCCCGAGTAAAGCATTGTTATTGTAAACCAGGTTTATGTTTACCTTTTTTTTTTGTATAAGGGTGAAAAGCTCTAAATTTCTCTTATCATGGTTTACCTTAAAGTCGTTTTCCAAGGTCACCAGTGAAGAGTTCAGAGTACTTTCCAATTTAGGTATATCAGAACTGGTTCATCAGCAAGAAATTAATCTCAGGCACTGCATTATTGATGAAAAAACCAATAAGATTGTATTACATGCATTTAGTGGAGTAATGCATGTAATACAAACTTCCCAAGTACTTAAGTACACATTTATTTTCAATGTGTACTTAAATACTTGTTAATTTTACAATTATTCTTTCCTTTTTACAAGTATTATAATAGTGAAGAATTGGAAAAGGTATATCAATTATTTCTTTTAGATTAAGACTTCAAATTTCAAGCCCCAAGACCTTGATTCAACATTCTCCCCCATCCAATAGTTATCTAATAATGCATTTATATTATGATAGAAATTTCAAAACACAATTTATATTGATAATCTTCCTTTTAACAACACTTTGAAACTTCAGTATGAAAATGGGCAATAAAGTGAAAAATATAATAGAATAAATTATTAATTTTATAAAATAAATATTTACAAGTTTCAAACAATGGAGAACCTAAAAAAATGTAAATAAGATTTAACTTAAGATTAGAGGTATAAATTAAAATGATGAAACTCTCAAATTCGGTTTTCATAAAGTTCCACATTATTTCTTTATAAATTAAATAAAATTTCAGCAATTTCGAAACTAACACTGTGACAGGTCTTTACACGACCTTCACCAACTAATCCTTTTGGGGAATCTTTGGGCTAGCATTCGCGTTTATTTTACAGCTATCCCTCTCAAGAAGAAACCGTAAGATGCAAATTAGTTAGAGTATATAAAGTTATTTAATAATAGTACGAGAGAAGGAGTGGAGCAACTGAATGCAGCGTTACTGTGAGAATTAGAATTTACACATCTTGACTAAAGGATGGATTTTGGCTACTAGACTAAATTAGTGGATTAAGAATAATTAATAGGTTAGGATTGATGATTAAAGCTAAACTAATCTGATTACATGCGCTTATTCACTTAAGGTAGTTTTTTTCTTTATATCACTCCTAGGGCTTCCTTTTGTAGATTGCTTTGTTGTGGAATATTATAATTGATTAATAATAAATTAGATTTAACATGGAGAGTCTTGGTCATGCATTGTTCCCTCCCACAACTTTAGATAAACAAGATACAAATATATTAAAACACAAGAATATTAAAAATATTCTTGATGATATAGTTACTACAATTTTAAATAAAATTTGTATTCTCATTTCACATTTACTTCATTAACAGCATTACTAAATGCGGTATTTGTAAGACAAACAAAATACAAATTGCTTCATTCTAACAATAAAAATAACTTCAGAAATCAAAGGAATTTTTATTACACCAATTGACAATAATAAGTATTGTTCATAATTATAATATTGTTCATGATTTTTTCCTATCTGAAAAAGTATTTTAAGTTTGGGTTCACTTCATTAACATTAAATGGACAGACCTAAATCAGATGAAAAAAAATCAATCGATATCTAAAAAAATAAATTTAACTTACAGTTTTATTTAAGTCTAAGTAAATTATAACTAATAATTCAAATGAGTCACCTCTTCCCCCTTTTAACTGAAGAACATAAAACTTTAAACTACACAACACAAACATAATCAATTGAAAGTATAAGGATGTAAGTATAAGGTACAAATTCATGCCAGGTTTGGCAATATTTTGGTTTGACTGTATTTGATAATTCTTAGTTAGCCCTTAAGATAGTTCGGTAACCTTTTCAAGAATTTGCCAATAATGCTCTTTACTTGCATTTTACACTTTATTTTAAAGTACTCTTAATATTCCATTGAAATAATACATAGAATTATTAAAACATTTATAAACAAAATTTTAAAAGTATTTATTGGTGACATTCAAATATAACACATTTATAGCAAGTTTATACGTTCTAAAAAAAAAAAAATCTTTCAAATACATAATGTTAATATAATAGTTACCTTGGAAGCTGAGTAGACAGCCATTAAAGGCAAAGGATGGAAAGATGAAATGGATGACATGTTCACAACAACACCTTTTTTCCTTAATGTGAACAAAATATTTTAATAAATTTAAAATACGCATTACCATATAACTAATGTTAGATTTTCTATTCATCCAAAAATAAATTATAAACAGTTTCCAATATTTTTGAATTAATCAGCTACTCAAATAAAAGAATGCAATCAAATATGAAATAATAAAATGATATGAGAATCAATTTTAAATAAAACATTAACAAATCATGTATCAAATATCTTTACAAACAATACAATTGGGTTTGAAAATGAAATTTCAATTTGAACAAGGAAACAACAATTCATGTTTGATAATGTGAAAATTACTTAAAAATTTGAATATAAATAGCTATTCATGCAGCAATGACTTCCTTTACTCAACAAATTACAAAATTGAAAAAGACCATATTTTTAAACAGGGAAAAAATTTTTAAAAGAAAAGAAATTCATACAAATTTATTTAGTTTTTATTATTATTCCCTCATTTTCATTACATAAATGTACATGTAAAATTATATGCATTACAATGACATTCTTAAATATGCAATTTTCAAAGATAAAGGAAATGATTCTGAAATCAAAATTGACCATAAAAAAATTCTCAATTTCTCTCATTTTCACAGAAAGCTAGAATAAATTTAAGCAGATTGATTATGATGCAAGTTTTGAAAGATACAAGAGGGGGAGAATCTTTTAGTCATTAAAGTTAATTTAAAAAACTTTATTGAAAAACATAAAAATTGTTATGTACATTGCGGTTAAAATTTATTATGAATTATGCATATAGAAAATGTTATTTTATGTTATCTTTTGAAGAAATACATAAGATGATCATGTCAAACTGGAAAATTGAAAGTTAGAACCTTAAATACTCTGAATTATCAAGTAATAAAGCATACATTCTTTTTGGTCTTTAATATGCGATAATTGCTCATCTTTAATGTATAGAAATACGAGAAAGGAAAGAGAAAACAGGACAAAAATTTTAATAGCCTTAAAAAAAAACTCCTAAAAAATATTTCCTTATTTTCATTAAAAAGTTAAAAAAAGATGGATTGATATCTTGTTTTGGTGGATTTTACTTGTGTTATTTGAAAAGGACATGGCTTAAAGTTTTTCTATCTATTGATAGAATATCTTTTTTTGATACAAGTAAATTTCAAAAATTAAGGATCCAATAACATTAAAAAAATATTATGTTAATAATATGCATTACATGAAATAAATGTTCATCCTTTATTATAAAAAAAAAAAATGGATACAATTCAAAATAATTCTTACCTGCGAACCATCTGAGGAATAATTATGTAAGTCATCATTGTAACAGATGCAATGTTAATATTTATTAATTCCCACAATTTCTGGAAGAGAAAATTATTTTTTACCACCTTAAACACAACATCTTATTAATAATTAATAGTACAGCATTTTAATAAAACATACAATCTACAAACAAGACGCATTTATAACTGAAATAAAATACCGAATATAGCATACAAAGCATAAATAAATTATTGAACCCAAAGGAAAGAGAAAAGTACAATATATTCAATAGCTACTTTTACAAAGAACAAAATTTAATTTGAGTATTTATTGAAAGTTGTCTACAAGTCGATTATTAGAGAGATTGATTACAGTACAGATGCCAACAATATACCCAACTGTATGCAAAATAGGCATAGAGAGTTTAACTTATTCTCTCTAAAAGTAATTCCACACACAATGAGATATCCTCCCAAACACACACACACAAAGATGTGAAAGAGATCACATATAGACAACACACTTATACTAAGCTTAAGAAATTTTAAAGTGAGAGAGAATTCCTGTTTGGTGTATTTATAAGCTTCTGAAAGACAGATAACACATGATTCAAAATTCATACATCACAGTAGTCATTTTACACATATACTCGTCATATTTTAAGGATTTCTTGCAGCATGATATTAAACAGTTTCAATAACTTCAGGACACAATATTTTATTTTACAAATGCCGCACACTACAATAGCACCTATGCCATGAGTGCACATGCTCTCCAATATTTTTCGACAATTGAATTAAGGCTAATTAGTGCAAGGCACATGACCAAATGTTCAGTGGTCATAGGTTGACCAGAGTCACACAGAGTACAGTCCGGTGAGTTGGCGATACCAATTATGTAGAGATGCAATCTCAAACAGTCATGACCTGTCAAAAGTCTAAAATGAGCTACAGCAACTTTTCTAGGAGCCCCAGGAACCTGGACGGGTCCTTGTTCAAGATTGCCCAGTTCTTGTCCTTCGACAACTCAGCAACTTCTATTTTAAAGTTATTCTTAAAGTTTAATACTTGAAAAAAGCCTTAAGGAACAAAAGTTTGAAATCCTCACAGATTTCTGGATTACAAAGGCACCTTAGCAAGAAAGTCAGCATGCTCATATGTCACAATGAGCTGGTATCCACTGAAAAGAGATTTTATGAGGAACTTCTTTTAAGAATAATCTGTATTTTAAAATTCTTTGTGAATTACATAGGTAATTTTAAGATAGAGCCTGTAATGCTGATTTAGAGTCAGAAAAGATTACGGCCATGTTGAACTCTGAGCTTCTTAGTCTTAATTGTTTGAACGCTACTGCAATAGCTTCAATTTCACCATCGAAGGCAGCATTAAAAATACCAAGTGGCAGGTAAAAGAAACAATTCACAGAAGATACTGGCTCCAGCACCATGATATCTATTTAGAAGGGAGCCATCAGTAAAAATAAGTAGCCATTCACTTGTTGGGAATTGATTGTGAATATATCGAATGTGTGAAGCTATAGCTTTCAATTGTTCAAGATTCATATCAAGATGAATGCAATCCAAAGGGCACAAAGGTAGAGGCAAAATAGAAGTCTCTTGACAAACCTCCAAAGAACAAGCATTCGTGGCTAACTGTATGAATCCCTCTTGAGTCTTTAAATTTCTAGTTCTGTTCAGGTCATAATTTCTCCAGAAAGTGTTATTAGGTAAATTTTTAAGTTTTTGAAGTAATACTATTGTCTTTCTCTAGATGGACTTATAGAATGGTTCAGTGTTGGTTAAGACCTGCATAGCAAGGACGTGGGAGTAGATTTCACAGCACCGGTTATGATACAGAGGACTTGATTCTGAAATACCTCAAGGCATTGGATGGTATTTCAGGACACAATATAAACTAGATAATTTAAAACTTAACTGAATAAAATATTTTTACCATAATTCTGAGGACATTATTTATGAAGCTAAAAGAGAGTACATATAAATTAAAGTGTTTTAAAAAGGTGAAAAACAAAATGCATAGTTAAAAACATAAAATTCTAAAAATTAAATATGAAAATTTTTTATTGAACTTACCTTTTCAGGAACATTCATAAAAGTTTCTGGATAATCATACATCACACCAACATTGTTGACTGAAAAATCAAATCTTCTATTGTAATAAGAGAAAATTTAAAAATTTATAAAATTATACAAAAGTAACTTCAAATATTTCAACTTCTGGCTTAAAAATTTACCATTTATTAAAAAATTATAGAGCTAAAATTTTTAAGTTCAATTAAAACTATTGATCATGTAATTAAATTTCGAACTTTCAATGATTAAAACTTTTCTTTCAAAATCAAAAAATAGCTTTTCTGATCAAAAATAAAAATCTTTATTGCAAAAAAAAAAAAAAAAAGACTGAAAATATTTAGTTTTATACCTATTGTGTGTGTACGCATCTCTAATTAAAAACATAATTATTCTGCAAATTCAGAAAAATTCAGCTGAAAATTTAAAAAATAATTTCTTTAATTAGAGAAAGAAATGGTCTTTTGATCAACCTTGTAAGAAATAACTCATATTAAACTTTTAATTTAAAGCTTACCATAATCCAAAAAGAAGGCAAATCTAAAAAATGTCCCCTCACCTCATAAAGAATAAACTCATCTCACTATTTAATGTTTTTCCATTTCTGATAAGTGTTTTTCAAAACTTTTATTTATTTTATGTATTACTTCCATTTTTTAGTAGTTTTTAGAACTGATACAAGACTTTTTAAGTCTAATATTTTGGTCTGAAATAAAGAGGCTCTTTGTCAATTTTTTTTTTTATAATAGTTTTTATACTTATAGTTTTAATTATAATTTCCCTCTCAAATTTCCTCTCATCTTCATCTGAAACAGTAAGGGTGAGGAATGCATACTATCAATAAAACATTACAAAATTCTATTTTTTTTTTTAGATTGAAATTTAGAAATTTAAAAAAAAATAATAACAAGATTTAGAATGCTAATAATTGGCTGCTGAATGAAAATTACTTCCCTTGAATAATTAGCATGATTACCACCAAAATGTTAAGAATTTTATATTGATAGTGAATATTTATTTGATCCATAAGGATTTTTTCATTATTTTCATAATTTTGAAAGTAAATTTTTGAAAATAAAACTAGATTTTTCAAAAAATTAAGTTCCGGTGTATTTGCGAGAGCAAAAAGTGCAAATTGGCTAAAACTTGGTGAAATTAAACACAATTGGAGTTTGTTTTATATTACTTTTATAAAAAAAAAAGTTACACCATAACAGTTGAGTGATGAAATCCATCAAAAGCAGTTAAAGGTTTTTCATACATACATTACAATAAATCTTAATTACTAAAAACGTTTAAATCTTATAGAAACAAGAGTTAAAATTTTAATAGTAAAACAAAAACTAGTTAAAATATTTAAATACAGCCATGAGTAATGCTGAAGTTATCAAATAAAAGTTTTTACTATTATAAATGAACATGTATTTACTTAATATTCCAATCTCTTTGTCTTCCAACTGTTTTGAAATATTATTATAGATTTCTCGACCAGCAGCAAAATCGGTTTGAATGATATACGTTTGAACTTTGAAATCCTTTTCTAAGAATAAAAACAGAATTAAGTAAAAAATAAAATACTTAATAAACATACAAATGGAAATAAAAGTTTGGACAAAGGAAATCTACAATATTTTACCAAAAGAAAATACATTAAATATGTGTTGCTCTATTTGTTTTAATTATCATTAGAACTATAAAATATATTAATAAACTTCCAAGAGCTGATCCCTTTCTTCAAACTTATACTACTGGAGAGCTTTGCAACAAATAACCCCATATACAATTACCACTGGTGAAATTGACTGGCTATTTTGATAAATAAATTTCTTGTGCTAACTTCTGTAAAATTAACAATAAAGAATTTTTGGTACTTGCGGATTATCGCAACTTATTGGCGATATTATAGGAAATGAAGCACGAGATTGCCAATTCAGTGCATACGACACATGCAAAATTGGGTTTGCCAACTCAAGTTATCTTGCGTTCAAGTTATCTTGAACGCTGGTGATTGTTGTGATAACATGTAATTGTGGAAAAAATAAGCTTTCATTCCAAGTGTTTTACAAATTTCCTGACATCAATGACAGAAATAATCTTACTGTAATTCCAAAAGTGAAATATTAAGATATTGCCCGTTTACGAGAAGCATATATGGTATAAGAACTGAAGTACAAAATGATTCATTAAGTATGCAGTTTCAATGCACTACAAATCAAGAACAATTTAATTATACGTAACTTATAACAGAATTGTATGGAATTATTTAAAGTTTTGTTAGAGGCAGTCACAAATGTTCTATGTGTGAACCCTAAGTCACATGACGCACATTAAACCAGTAATCCATTTTCATCCAAACAGGAGTTAAGGTATCTGAATAATGTCCATCGATAGCAGCTAGGATATGCTGTTTCAGCACCATTAGATCAACAGGAAGGGAAGAGACAAATACCCTGTCCTGTCCTTTATGTAACTCCACAGGAAGAAATCACAATGTTAAGTCAGGACTTCTGGGTGGCCATTGGGTAAGTGGCATGTTGTTGTCTGCAACTCACTGAATCCATGGGTGAGGGAGATGTTCCTCATGGTAATCTTGTACGTTGGTTGACCAGTGTGGTGGTGCACCATCTAATTGGGGAATGAAGTTGTCATTGTTGCCCTGCAACTGGAGCATCAGCCAAAGAGAGTTAACATACCCAAAAAAGTGGCTTCTATGAAATTTTTCTAAATTCTAGAACACAAAAAGCCTTTTCCACTGCAAATGCAGCCATATTGACTGACTAATCACATGACACATACACTACTGCTCAAGTCATTTCCGTAACGGACATGATGCAAATTTTAAGAGTATATCTAACTTATGGTTTGCAGAGGTAGAGCTTGTCTTTGATTGTTATTGTTCGACAGCATCTAGAAAGTATATACTTCTTTTATGAATTGCCCTGTGTAATCAGATGAAACTGAAATCAATTTTTAAAAAAATTTTAATATTTTAAGTTAATTTTACTAAAAAAAATTTTTTTCAACCATTAAAATGTTCACATTTTACACTATCTGTATTACACCTCAATAAAAGTTACTTTATACAAATTTAACCATCTTTAGTAACTGTACAAAAACTTCTTGCATAAAAAAGAAATGGTATTGAATTTTGGATAAGAATAAAAATTTACCTATTTCTTGAGCAGTTTTCTCCAATTTTTCTTTGCTTCTACTAATAATAATGATGTTTAAACCATGTTTAGCCAATGCTCGGGCGTATTCTTTTCCAATACCATCTGTACCGCCCGTTACAACTGAAAATAAATATCTATTAGTATGGTACTTATGTATATTAGCATCACTGCAATCAAAATTGCATCACAAGAATCTTTTTTTCTTTAAATAAAACATATAAGAATCTGTTGTTTTGATATCATGGTGCGAATTTTGCTGCAGTGACACTAATACATAAATATGGTTAGTATGGAAATAATGAAAATGATCTATTAACTGTTTAGGAATTAAAAATAATTACATATATTTAGATCTAAAAATAAATTGCTTCACATTGAATAAAATACGTTTAAAAAACAATTAAAACCATTATTCTTGAATATTCATTTTAAATACACAGGATGCATTTAAAACCTTTTCTTTAAACATTTTTATACAACTCACACTTAATTTGAAAAAAAATAAATATTTCCATACATTGAATAAAATTTGAACTTACAGTACTTAAATGCATATAAAAACTCTTCTGACATCCTTTAAAGAGCAATAGATCTTCTAAAAATTATTAATCTTTTGGTCGAAATATGCCACTTGTAGTTTAATCCACATCTTTGGTGATGGATGGGGGGACGGGTGTTGCAAACAAATTTTTTTTCTGTATTAGACTTTTATATATTTATATATATTCAATATTACAATAATAATTCATCAAGTACAGAGATTAAAATAGGATCCAACAACTGAAACATAGCTTCAATACCATACAATTATAAATTTCAAAATATTCTTCAGTAAATCCTCAAACTGTGTTTATAATTAATTTATTCAAAATTATGTTTAATTAAATAGTAATTATGATACAAACATTTCTCTTAAATAGATGAAAATAATTTCTGAAAGCTTAAGATTTTGAATTAAAAAATAAATGTGCAAACTGAATGTGACATTATTCAAAAGTTGAATTCGATTTACACACACACACAATTATAAATGAGAAATTATTAAATCTAATTTACAATTTAAAATTGCTTGATATCAGTAAAATAATAAGAGAACATAAAAAAATATATATATACGAGTGAAAAATATCAAATAAAAAATTAAGAACAAATCATTAGATATATTACATATGATAATTTTAAGTCTTTAAAATTTCTGGAGTTTAACACATTTCACATTTCAATATATACCATAATAATCTTTTATGCAAGTGCATGTAAAAGGTTCCTATAATATACACTAACAAGTTTTTAAATATTGAAAAAGTTATATTATCCAAGTACAGTGTTGTACACAAGGTTGTGATTTGGGGGTTCAGACCCCTCTCATAGAACAAGATTTTTAATTTTTAGCATAAAGAAAACATCTCCATGCTTTCACTTACCACAATCCAAGTATATTTTCCATAAATTAATACATACCAAACCCTATATATTTGAGAATTATCTTTCTATACACAAAGTCAAATTATATATTGGGTCAATATTTAATCCCGTTAAAATTCACAGCGTCTAAGAAAATGACTACAGAGGTATGTATAATAAAATTTCATGCCTAAAATGTTGCAATGAAACTTATCAATATTTTAATGATTCAAAACAGTCAAATATTTTAAAATATATTTCATATACGCGAGTGAGATTCGGTAAAAATAACCCATATGATTTTTAAAATTTTAAATTAAAGAATAAACAAAAATTGAAGTATACGAGTTAAGTTTAATAAAATGTCAAATTTAAGCTGTGCATTTTTAAATATTCTGAAAGTCATTCCAAGCAAATTGGCATGCAAAAAAAAAAAAAAAAAAAATTAACCTTAAGCCGGGTTTAAAACATTCCAAGGAACAAGGTCTTGATACATACCTGCCCATTTTCCGTACCTGGTCAAGTCCAAACGCCTAAAGCGTGCTAGCACATGAGTGTGAACTCCTTGTAAGAAACTCCACGTAAATGCAAATGCAGTTTTTCCCACGTACAGAAGCCCAATTATGGCAAGTATCTCCTCATACACTCTCAAATTTCTGTTTATTCCTTGGAACAAGAACGAAAAATTATCAACACTCGCCATTCTTCTCTGTTTACTACTGGCGAGGTTCAACACGTCGATCATCTCTTATGTTGCTGTGGCAACATACAGCCGGAAGTAAGTTCGGGTTTTCTATCTTCATTCAGTTCGTACGAGGTCATATCCACGGAGGAGGAAAAATATCTGTCGCACTCCGCTTTTTTCCATTCAATTTCGAATCAATGGTTGTCAGTGGTTTATTGAGACAATTTTTGTTTTGTGAGCATCCAAATTCATTTCTTTGTCATTAAAATTTGAGTGGCCTTATTTTGCAAATCTCTCGACGTGTTTTCGTTCGTTCTTTTTTAAAAAGTCAGTATATTTTCACATTTGAAGAATTTTTTAGAAAGTTCGTGGGGTTCCACGTTGAGATTACGATTCGAGCTGAAATATTTAGTATGAAGGCACGTTTTCAAATCGAAATCGACTTTTCCAAGCAAATTTTCCTGTGTGAACACTCTATCATCTGCTATAGATCATACCTTCTGCCTATATTTTGTTCTTTTTCCATGATTTATAGTAATTACCTCACTGATTTTAGAATATCTAACCTCTGTTTATTTTCATCTTAAAAGTTCATTACTATTTTTAAATAGCAAAATCAAAGAAATTCAAATAGATTAACATCGAAGAAAAAATGGCAGATGCAATGTGATTTAATTACATAATCATCCCACATATTCTTATAATTAAATAAATAGGCCTGAATTTTAAGAAGAAAGCACTATTTAATTTTTTTAATTTTTTTGAAAATTTAATTTTAAAAATGTGGAATTGGTCTTTACTTTAAATTCAAAAGACAGATCGCAGAATCAAAATCGAACGGTTGTTTGCATAAAGATGCCATGATATTTATTATTTACAAATTTTTAACGTTAAATTATTTTCTTTTTATAAATATATGAAACACCATGACAATATAAAGCATCATAGGTATTAGAACAAAAGCAAATGAAAAATATATTACTGAACTAAAACACATTTTGAAGTTTTAAATTTGATATGAAGGTTAGGGAAAAAAAGTACATTTTTGAGTTTTTAATGAGAAGGACCTAATTTTGTGAAAGTATATAGAATGCGGATATATTGAACAATTTATGTAGATCATTAAATTATTCTATGGGTAAATACGTTTTATTAATGATGTGTGTATGATGGAATTAGGATTACAATGGTTGACAAAAGTTTCAAATATATTATATCGCATGTTTAAATTACTATGTGAAAAAATTAAATATTTTAGAATTTTTATCAAAAAAAAAAAAAAAAAGTAACATACAATATAAAAAAATAAAAAAAAAAATTATCAAAAAAATACTCAATTTTAAAAAAAAAAGACTCTACGAGTCGCGAATTACGAATTAAAGTCAAAAAATTTCTCACCAGATTACTCAGAATCTAGGGTCAATTAGATTTAATGCACAGCATTACTAATATTCAATACAGTACTATGTCACACAAAATAGCCCAAATGTTATTCAGAAATCAAGTATTAAAGAGTAAATAAATACAGGCTAAAGGATTTCAGCTTTATAATCGAGTTGTTCGAAACCTGATTCCACAAAAGACCCGCGAAGAATGCTGCGTTAATAGAAACTAAGCTTCAAAGTCCTGACATGGTGAGGTGTAGAAGTTAGGAGAGTAAAGTACTAGTTTATAAGTCTCTTGTCTTTATAACCTGACAAAAGGTTAAAACTACGAGGTATGTTGTCGCGCGCGAATTGCATGGATAGATTTTATAAACTTTACCTGCGATCAAACGTTTTTTTTTTTTTCTTTCGATAATTGTCTCTTTTTCATAAAAAAGAAAAGAAGAACACAAAGACTATTTTGACTTTTAATTTCAAAAGGAAAAAATCGGATTTTTTTTCCCCTTTTTGTAACTAATTGTTTTTTCAAAAAAAAAAAAAAAATGAACTATTAGATCTTTATTTGAACAACAATTTTATTTAAAAAAAAGAATAACGATATTATTTTTATTACAAAAAAGCATTTAAGTAACCCCATCCCAAAAATAATTGCTGTATACGGAAATTTTGGACGGATCACTCCTTTCACTTCACTTCCTTTCAGAAAAAAATTGATTTTGGAAATCCCGTACTCCACCCAAGTATTCTTTTCGGTTTAAAAATAAAGAAAGAAATTCGAAATGAATTTTCAAGTATGAGTTAAAGTGATATATGAAGTAGGCTTTGAGAAATAGATCCTGCTCTTCGCAATCCTTTATGGAAATTTTAACATTTTATTTTGTCCTTTTACTTTTCTCTCTGTATATTAAAAAAGTTTTTCATGATGCAGTAATAAATTTATTTATGCATAAAGTAAAAATGTGTCGTAAAAGGTTGAATTTAATTGGACAGGAGTGTCAAGAACGATTTGCCTATAGCTCCTCCCTACCTTCCAGCACTTTCTCGAAAAATCCGCTTACGTAATAGATTGTGATGTTATAATTTCGCTAAGTCGCCAAAAATGATGACAACTTGGCTGTATCGCCAGATTTCCATTGAAACGTCATTATAAAGTATGGGACGCCGTTGCCTGAGAATATTACAATATTTATCATAAAATAAATACAACAGGAAGTAATACTAACGTATTACACATCCAGATTTTAATTATTTACACCATTTTAAAATGAAACAACAATTACACAAGAAGATAACGGTTAATTACACAAAATATGCTA
>BMAV01004662.1:354057-367037 GCA_019973955.1 Trichonephila inaurata madagascariensis | reverse complement strand
AAGTTGAGATTTTTGTTGAGTGTACGAAGACTTTTGTGGCGTAATTTTTTAGTAGCTTTTTGATTATTAATTTTTTAAAAAAATATTATACTATTTTTTTAAAAAATTAATTATGTCAATTCATTAAGAACAAATTGTAGATATCATACAAAAATTACAATATATTAATTTTTATTAGTCGAAAACATTAAATTTTATAGGAAATTGCAAGTGTACGAACACTTTTTTGGCCCACTGTATATCGTTCAAATTTTCAATTCTCAATAAAATAATTTTTATTCATCCACTCAAGTTCAAATACATTTTTTAAACTTGTAGTGGATGACACTTGATGTTAACGCAGTTTTTTCAAATATTAATTCTATCTAATTAATGAATAAATAGTAAACAAAAATAATAGCCCAACACCCTATTCAAAAGGAAAGTGGGGCGTTGTGTCCCTGTAGAGCAATGGATTCCAAAGGTCGTGGCATCGAATCCTGCCTGAGTTGGTCTAATTTATGAGAATGTGAATGAATAAATAGTAGAGCAAGCAAAAATATAAGTTCAATTCCCTATATAGAAAGGGAAATCACTTTCTATTTTGCCACTTAATATTGTGATTCTGTCATATACGTATTTATGTTAATTGTAATTATTTAATAAAAAGTAATTAAAACAAAAAAATTTTTTTGTTGACTTCATTAGGAATTGACTAAAAAAAATTTTTTATATTACTTTTTTGAATATTAATTTTCTAAAATAAATGTTATACTATGTTTCAAAAATTGATTATGCTATTTAAATAATAGGTTGCAGCTATTATTTAAAAACTTACTGTTCCGATGTATTAATTTTTATTAGTCGAGAAAATTAAATTTTATAGAAAATTGTAAGTGCGCGAACACTTTTGAGGATCACTGTATATGAAACCTTGAATTTTCTGCCATCTTTATTTTCGGTAAATCACAAATCGAAATAACATCTAAAAAAAAAAATCAAACACTGGATTTTCTTAGTTTTTTGACCCGGAATACTTTTATCTTTCGAATAATATCGATCGTCAGTTAAAGTATTATGAATTTATTGAGGAAAATAGTTATGCAATATTCTTTAAACATTGAATATTCTAAAGAGATTATATTTTTCTCAAATAAGAGTTAGTGTTATAGATTTTCAGTATTGTTCTAAACAAAAGGCAAATCGGTATTTGTTTCCTCATGATAAAAAAAATATTTCAAAATACGAATTCGGAACATTCTAAGTTCAATTTATAAGTTAAGAAATTCACTTACTTGCTTATGGAAATAAATTAAAATTAAATTATGGACTAATATCAGAACAAAAACAGTTGTTCACTTCAGAAATTCTTTTAGCGCGATCCGATAAAATGGAATCGTTACAAAATCGCAAACGATAAAAGAAATGTTTTCCTTTGGAAATATTTACATAAGAACAACACATAATCGGATTAAGAAACTTTAAATATAATTTCCAAAATGCTGCCAAATGTTAAAAGAAATCGTTAGTTTTATTTTTTCCCCATCTGTCCTCTGATGAAAGGAAAACTCTCTAGATTAATTCATGATTGTTCGTTGTTTTTTTTTTACTTCGATTTATGATTTATCCGTCCTACATTTCTCAACGACCGAAATCTGTTATATTTAAAGTTTCAAGAAGAGAGAAAAACCGTTTTCAGTGGCTTTCAATTAGCAACTTAATTTCTTTCCAAAAGAATTACCGTCTATATTTAGTAAAAACCGATTTATCCCTCTCCAGAGACTGTTCCAGGTGAGAAAACACTTTATCCTTCAGGGAAATGGATCGCATGAAATCCAAACTTTCGAACATTATAGTTGAACTGAAAGGGAGATAAAATTATTTTTTCCCCTTCTTTTGAAATGAGTTAATGGGAAGTAAAATGGAATTCTTTCCGCATTTGGCCATCTGACTGTGTAAAAGTGAAGTAGACATAAAAGAGATTGTTTATATTAACTACACAAAATCGAAAATGACCACGATACTTTTTTTCCCCTTCTATTTTCGTCGTTTTAACAGAGAGTTAGGCCAAAATTTTAGCCTGATTCATTTTAACCCAGATTTTTAAAAATCAGTTGTTGTTTTTTCTTGTAACTGTAAATTGAGTATAAGTCAACTAAAAAAAAATCATGACGTTCATAAAATATCTTTCGCCGGTCGTAGAAAAATTTATTACGATTTGCTCATGTGTCAAAAAGTGTCTTATTGTGTTAGTAAGTGGTATCAAAAGTGGTTAGTATTGTTGGTTTAAGTTATTTGTTTGAAATATAAACGAATGTCCCCGTCAGAAATTGAAAATAATAATCTTAAATATTTTGAATTTACATCGATCATATACCTCTATTTTTTGTCCTTATGACTAACTACATTCGGAACCGGGAGTTTGAAAAAGCATGTAAATGAATAATTTTTTGATATTTTGTGTGTGTTGAATTAGAATATACGTATAAAATGGTTATGAAAATATTATTACAAGAAAAAAAATCATTTAAGTGCAATTTATTTTTTTCAAAAAAAAAAGAAAAAGAAGAAAGAATTTTCTATTTTCAAAACATTCTCCTTTTATGTGAAATGTTTCGATAATAATAATATTTTTTCTATGCATAACTTGGACTTTTCTAAAGAGTTTGAACTAGGATTTTCAAAACATTCACATTTTCGGATTTATTGAAATAATAACGGGTGTTTTTTGTTAAAATTTCTCTACTGTGATATAACAAAAGATGAATAAATCCACTTCTAAATTATTTATTTCAAAAATAGTTCAACCCGATATAAAAGTCCTCGCTATACAGTATCGGTACAGAGACGACTTGGAATCGCTCAGGAATGTAGAGTCGCAAATCCGTAGTTGCGAGCTATGGTGCAAAGAAGCAGAGAAAAAGAACAAAAACAGCAACACTTTTACGGGACAGAAAACATTTTATTGAAAGGTTGTACTGCAACAGATGTACGAAATTACGATTAGAAGTCGTCCGGTAGGCCTGACAACAGTGATGCATGAAATTCCTTACGAAAGGTGGCAAAAACCGGTTTGCCCGTATGCTGTACGGGCACTGATATATATATTTTTTTTTTGATGTCCTCATATTTTTAATTCTTATGGTGAGATTATTAGTGCTAGTGTTGTTAAGATATGCAAAATCAGGGGTAAGATCATTACAACATTATTAATGAGTAAAAAATTAGATTAAAATTTTTTGATAACAAATACAATCTTTTTTCAATTGCTTTAACATTAAGTACCTACAACATACTGATCTACTTCAAATGTTATTTTAAGATATATTCTTCTAAGTGTGTGTGCGGAATGGGGTTTCATGAAAGTACCTTATAGTCAGGGGCGTAGCTACCGCCGTATCAATGGTACGGGGTCCCCAAGCTACAGGGGCCTCAACATGTGTAACTACAGTTCGGCTAACAAGGCTCCCATATCTAAAAAAGGGCCCCGAAGTAATTTTGATACAGGGCCCACTTAGAACTAGCTATGCCAGTGCTTATAGTTCTAGAGGTTCCGTGATTCGGAGAAGTTTGAAGACCACTGTTATAGATAAATAAAAAATTTCCGTCTCTGTACTATTAAACTTTCCACTTGAAATTTGGCAATCGTGTTTATTTTACTGAGCAGAGATCGGCTATGAATGGGTTTTATGAAAATCCATTCCAAAGGAAAAGTGACGTGGGCGTTTTCGGCAATATCTTCAGTTTTTCAAATATTACATCTACAGATTTGGAATTAGGTGGGCATGTTTCTTTTGTTGAGTAAAGGTCCAATAAAAACTGATTTTGCGAAAATCGACTCCCAAGGAGGCTACGGGGGTGCTATAGATAAAAATTTGAACAGATTTGAAATATGGCAAACGTGTTTCTTTTATTGAGTAGAGATCTGCTAAAAATGGTGTTTTTTTTTTTTTTTTTTTTTCTTTCAGTAATCGGAACTGAAGGGGAATTTACGGTTAATAAAAGTAAAAGATAAATATATTCCGTTTTAGAAACTGAAGTCCTTTTCTTTTTAAATCAAGAAATGAGGGCTATGAAAATGTTTTTGGGCACAATCGAAAGCTTCATGCCAAGATTTAGATATCAATAATTTTAAAAATATATATATAGTCATACCGGGTGGTTATAATTAAAGTTACACTATTCAGGGACCTGTAGAACCTGTTCTGCTTATCGGATTTTGATGAAACTTGAAATATATGCTATATGGATCATGGAGAAAAGACTTCTGCAATAATAATTTTTAAAAAATTAGTACAAATATTGATCACCAGGTGGCGTCTATCGAATATTTCTTATGCATATCCGTAAAACCTCTACATAGTCTTTCAATTATAGCCAAAGAATCATTCAGCGTACGTTTGTCATTGTTAATCATTCCTGTTTTACATGAACGATAATGTTTTCAAACCACTATCTTTATGCAAGGTGGAGTAACTCCTCCTATTGGGAGCCAAGTCAAAGCACAGCTTAGTGCTAACTTTAGCAATAATAGTGATTATCCAGATATTTTCCGTACGCACGGCCTTCTCGCTCACCCGACTTAAATCCCTGTGATTTCTGGTTGTGGGATTTCTAAAAGACCGGATTTGTAGAGGAGGAATTAGAACTTTAACTTACTTGAAAGATAGCATTATGCGCCATGTGACTGAAATCCCTCGTGAGTTGCTTCGCGCTACCATTCAGGGGCGTAGCTAACACCGTGTAAGCCGTATAAATGATATGGGGCCCCGAAGGGATTTTGATACAGGGCCCCTTCGGAGCGCTACCGTTGAAAACGCTGTAATGCGCTTTCAACACGTTATTGATGTCAATGGAGCACATATCCTGTAACTGAATAAATTGTAATTTGTCCTTCTTCGGAGACCCCATTTCCTCCTAGTGGTCAAAATTTGAACTATTTATTATTGCAGAAACCTTTTCCCCATGGTCCATATAGCCTATATTTCAAGTTCTACAGGCCTCTGAAGAGTGTCACTTTACCATGAAACGACCCAACGAAGCGGGAGAATAGCGACCAGTGATTGAATATTTATGATGGAGTGTTATTATTAAACAAAGGAAACGTCTTCAAATACTTTGGGCTGTTGGTCAGATCTGAAAAAATAATGTATTTTTATCCATCGTTGTTTCTAAATAGCTTTCAATTTTGTCAAGAGTTGCATCGAGGCTATATAAGAGCACAATCTAGTCCAATAAGTCATTACCCATTTAATAACTTTCCAGGGCATCTTGGAACAATGCAGACGTCAATTAATAAACTTTTCCAAGACACAATAGATATGTAAATAAAGCGTGTGCTGCAGAGGTTAATTCTCGTACAAAACGTTTTAATGTGTGTGAAGGTTTTTATTGTTTCGTTATGCTCTAATATAGGTCAAGGATTGAAAGAATTTTTTTTATTCCGTAATGAATGTAATTTTCTTAATTGTATTTGATATTTAAATAGTAGAACTTAATTGAAAGAAACAAAATAGTTGGCATACAGAATAGAGGTTTCCAAACTTTTTGATCTCACTCTTTTAAACACAAAAATGTTGTCAAGTTGTAACCCATATTCCGCATTATACACAGAGACGTCTTAAGGTATGGACCAACTGGGCCCAGGGCCTCAGCAGCAATAGGAGCCTCAACTTGTTCAGGGTAGATCCTTGCAGGTGTGCAGCGCGTGCACCGCACGCGGGTGGCCGCAAGCCGCCTATAATTCTGTCGAGCAAGCAAAGTTTTTTGTCAATTTCTCAAAATAAAATTTATAATAAATATGCTGAATTTTAAATAGTTATTGAAAAATCAAAATAAGTCCCGATTTCCTGATAGCCTAACATAGTTCGAGAAAAATAAGAATGGATTTCAAATTCTGAGGAACATTCCTTCTCATCAGGGGTGTAGCCTGCCTTATCAGGAGGTCAGTATTAATGTTACATGCCCCCCTAGCTACAGGGGCCCGGACGTGTGTAAGCAAAAAGTCATATTAAGAGTTCCTTCTACGTTTATAAAATAGTACGTTACTGGATTCAAACGAAATAAATTTTCCGTGTGAATTCTGAATCCCAGGACCCACTATAAAAAAGTTTAAAAGCTGGTAAAGTAACTCAAAATAATGAGAAAACAAGGAGTGGTATGTGGTCAGGAAGCAGGAAAAACTTTTCATTCAAAGCGGTTCGACAAAAAGATCGTTTGAAGTGAAATACAGATAACACTTGAGATGGGAAAAATCCATTCAGAATGTTATTTGCTTGTAAATGAAAATACCCCCTTCGTCTGTTGATTGATTGACTGCAATAAAAGTCGCACTAAAAAGCTACACGAAAGCTTGGCAGTTGGAATTTTTTTCAGAAGTTGTCCAGTGAAAGAGAATATTATAGCCCAAGAGCCCACAACTGCCAGACCTTCGTTATCTTATAAAAGCTGAAAGTTTCTCTGCGGATGTCACGAACACAGGTAAGAACGATCAGCGAGTATGGAGTTTGGATTATGGTTACTTGCGCAGGTAACAGGTAGTAAAGGTGCATAAAATAGTACCTCAACTTCCAAAAAGTATAAAGCTCAATTTTTTTATATTTTCTTCGGAATAACATTAGAAATCACGACATCCATTACCGGACACTTAGTGTAGTTACAAGCCCCTGCCAGACACCCCTTAACTTTAAAAAAAATAATTATACTTTCGTTATAGTATAAAAGCTGAATTTTATATACGTTACTTGGGGACCTATAAAAAGATGTTACCTCAAAAGCTGGACAGTTTTAATGGTTTTTACATCTTGCCAGACACATTGAAAGTCTGCTGCAGGTGTGAGTTTAAGGCTACTGTTCAAGCGGATGTGAGTGAGATAGGGGATTTAGTCTATTGCGATCGCTTAAGAAATCCAATGAAAAATTAGTTTTATTACGTTTATAAGCATCTTATATAAAGTATAAAATATTATTTTATTATTACTAAGTACAAAAAAGGAATTATTACACGTAAAAATCATACATCATTTTCGTTGATATTTTCATTGTCACTACTACTCCTGTGAAGAACTGTGAAATATCGTCATTCCACATTAAAAATGAAGATCTGAAAAAATTGATAAATAATTACAATATTTTCAAGCAAAGATGTCTCAATGGTGAGCATGGTAAAACTTCACAGTTTTACTTGATTTACATCAATCTTATATATCATTACTTGGACCTGTCATGGAGCATTCGCACTGGGGATTTTGAACTTTTCATATCAACATTGCCTAAAATTACAAATATATTTTTATATGCTGTGACGGGGCTTTACGTGATTATATATTTCACAGCCATCCCCCTCAAGAGACCTTGATATGCAGATTAGCTAATATATGTGTAGGATATCCCATTTGTAAAAGGTTAGATCATATCCTTTACCGAGGTCGGCAATTCTAATGAAAACAGTATTCCACATCAACGCCATCTAGCGTCCCTTTTAAAACGCCGACATCAACCTTTTTCGGCGGAGGCCCACTAACACCCGTCGAGAAACGTCGTATTTCGTGCGTCAGTGCCGTTCGTCCGCGCCAGGCGGTAAGTCTTAATAGCACCATAATGAGTTCTATTTAATCTCAATTGCCTCCCTTAAAGTAATGTGATCGAACTTTCCTATTCTTTCGAAATATGCTTATCTAACTTTCCTATTCTTTTGAAATATTCCCCATGTAAATACTCCCCTATAATTCATAATAAATTACTTAGTTTCTTTCTTAAACTATGTTGTCTATTTTATTTCAAAATTAACTAATACACCCTAAAAACTCCAGACACCACGCCATAAAAACCCCGCCATCTGAAGAATCCCACCTTTTGGAAGATTTCGGTTGGATTCCCACATATATATAGTGGAAGTTTAGTAATCGTAAAGAGAAGGAAAAGAAGCTGAGTTGTGGAAAGCAGTGCTGTTACGGTAAGGATCGGAATTTAGACGTGTGATTATAGGACGGGCTTTAGCTATTAAAATAAATTAAGGAAGTTAGGATTCTTAAGATAACTTTGAGTAAAGTTAAGCTAATAGGATTTCATGCGCTTATATTCACATAGGGTTTTAAGCTATTGTTATATCACTCTAGATTTTCCCTCTATAGTTGGCTTGTCTTAGATTATTATAGTTGGTAATAATAAATTGGATTTTTCTCATGGCTAGTTTGGGTCATCAATCTTTACCTCCTACAAATTTATGTCGAGTAGATGAGGAGATGGCTTCCCCAAGTGGGAGGCCATTTCAATGCAACCAACAAAAGTATGCCTGGTCGACCGTAAAATATTATGATAATTTGCTGAAAGTTGCAGAAACCCATCCTGACTTAAACGAAGAATTTAAACAAAGCTGATTTGGTATCAAAAGGGCCGCTAAACTATTTTCTAGACAACCGATTGACCTGGTATTTATAGCAAACTATAAATGCAGACGCTGCTAGAAGTCTCACAGGTGTTATACACTTAACAAATTCAATTTCGGTACGTCATTGGTGGGCTCGTAATCATGATGTTGGCTCTACGGTTATAAATCAAGTTTATCTAGAACTAGGACTGCCAACTCATCAAGATGTTTCAACAGACTTAAATCTTCATATTACCCGGAAAAATACCAAACAATTGAGACAATTTATTGCTACTTTCGATCGATTTATTAATCCTTTCTTCTCAGAAGTGCCCAAAGACCAACTGATAAATATTTCATCTGGAAAATCCACATCATCACCCGGTAGAGGCATTCCTTCTAAATATTGAAAAAAAGGAGATTATCAACGTAAAACATTTTTTTCCGAATATTTATCAGATATTAACAGATTTGAAAAAGATATGAAGAAAATGTCCATTGATAATTTCTCCAAAGATTATGAGAAAAAGAAGAAAGTTCAAGTAGGTGGTAAAATTCAAGAAATTAAAATCCAAAGGATTTATTTGGACGCACATGCTGGGTATCTCTATGGATTACAATGCAGACATTTCAAAGATTTTGTCTTACCCAATGACCTCAGTACCATTGCCCATGTACCATTTGGATTGCACTATTTGTAAGACCGATAAATCTGCTTTGATGAAATGTCTAGAGAAAGAGGTCCAGCATGAGCAACAACATGAAATAGATGTCCTAATAATTGATGGTTTTTTCCTATTACAAAACAATTAAAAATGTTCCAAAAATATTTGGAAAAATTTCAAAACAATTGTTGCAAATGGCACTCCATTACAAACATCGAGAATTGACGTGATCTTTGATAAATACTTTACACCAGGGGTGTCCAACCCAAATGACCTTACGGGCCACTTCGAAAAAACATTATAATCTCGTGGGCCGCACATAAAAATATGTTCCTTTATATCATCTTTGGAAACAAAAAAAAAAAAACATTTATTGGAATGAAAATTTAAAACAAAATGAATTATTATTATTGTTTTCATTATTTTTCATGTATACAGTCATAGATAATATAATAATGTTTATATAATGTAATAATAAAATGATCAAATAATGTTTAAAATATTACAATTGCTATTTTCTTGAAAATTACGGAGTTCCTTTTGAATAGATCTTTTGTTACTCATTGTTAAAATTTGATTGTGCTGTCATTCCCAAACGATTAAGTATACATTGCCCTTTATCTTAACCGTCCTGAATATTTTTTTTTAACTTTAAAAAACATTTCTGACTGCCTCTTACTTTTTGGGAACTCCAAACAGAAAAGGAGGAGGAGAAATGAAAGTCGCACACACAGAGAATCATGTACCATCCATAGGAAAGGATATGCATAATGCAATTCGGAATTTATTAAAAAAGTAATTTATTATAGCAAAATCAAATGTAACTGTTTGATAAAATATAAATCTATTTTAATCTAAAGGAGGTTTCAATTATCAAAAAGAATTTATTTTAGAACAATAACAGTTAACAGGCAAATACATTGTAGATTTATATATATATATAAACTTCCCCATAAATAAATTTGAAAATGAAATACCTTTAAAAACCTGATATTTAAACATTTTTTTAAATGAGTCGGTGGTCCGCAACTTACGTACTGATGGGCCACATGCGGCCCGCGTGTTGGACACCCTTGCTTTACACCATCGATCAAAGATTACGAGCATTCCCAACGGTTAGAATCTGCGCAATTAGAGTACACCATAACTGGGTCTGAGCAAATTCGATCAAGTAACTTCACGAAAAAGCTGAAAATTTTAAATGTTAAAGAAGCTCTGGTTGATTTTTTTTTATTTCGCATTGGGCTATTGATGAAGTGGTTCCATTTATTGGCAACAAAATGATACACATAAATTTCAGAAAATGTCATTCTTTCACTATTAATAAATTCAACAAAGTTGTCTCAAGATTTGTCATGCCCAGCACATGAGGAAGCAGATACATAGACAGTATACCATGCATGTTACATCAACTATCCAGCAGAAATAGTAATCAGAAGTATTGATACTGATATTGCTGCTATAATGCTTGGTAACATGCACCCTCTTAAAAATGATTCGGTTGTTTGGATGCTTACGGATGCTGGAAGTAATTTAAGATATATAATGTGGACCTAACCAAAATGCATACAGAGTTAGGACAGTTATTTTGTCAGAGCTTACCTGGATATCATGCCATCATAGGATGTGATTTTAATCGTGCATTCTTCAGAAAAGGAAAATTAAAACATTACAAAACATTAAAAAAAATCCAGAGTACCAGGAAGCTTTCAAGAGCTTCGATACGAGCGAATTAATTGAAAATGCAGATGAACAACAAAACGTCTTTAATATTATTCAGAGATTTATATGCAATGTATACAATGCCGGTAATGTAATTGATGTTGATTCCGCTCGATTCAAATGTTCATCGACTTGTATACAATCTCTGACGTAAACGAAGCTTTTGACCGAAAGAGGTTGCGAAATTTTGACGCTAGCAATCTACCACCTTGCAAAAGCGAGCTATTGCAGCAGTTTCTGCGAGCAAACTATACATGTACCATTTGGAACAATGCTCATCTGAAAAGTCCAGCCACATATCAACCAGAAAATAATGGCTGGGCTTCGAAAATGATAAATACCATTTTAAATGGTTTGAAGGGGATCAACTACCAAGTTATGTCAGTGATTCATTTAAAACTCAATCAGGTATGCAATTAATATGTCAAATTATTGTACATAATTTTCAAATTATTCATAATTATATAAACTTGCTTAATTTTTTTCGGAAACTGATGGAGAAATCGATATTGATGACAGGCCACGGACTGGAGTAGTACTAACGAAGGTGAAAATATCAACGAAAATGATGTAGGATTCTTACGTGTAATAATACTTTTTTGTACTTAGTAATAATAAAATAATATTTTATACTTTATATAAGATGCTTATAAACGTAATAAAACTATTTTTTCATTGGATTTCATAAGCGATCGCAATAGACTAAACGCCCTATCTCACTCGCACCCGCTTGAACAGTTGCCTTAAACTCACACCTGCAGCAGACTTTCAATGTGTCTGTGACAAGATGTTAAAACCATTAAAACTGCCCGGCTTTTGAGGTAACATCTTTTTATAGGTCCCCAAGTAACATATATAAAATTCAGCTTTTATACTATAACGAAAGTATAATTATTTTTTTTTAAAGTTAATCCGCGGTCACTCGCGCCTGTTTTTGTTACCGTCGTTACTCGCGGGTTGTAGAAAACACCCCAAACTTTTAACGCGTGTATTTAATTATGAAAATAAAATTAAGTCATTATGATACATATTTATAAATTATAAGATATGTTTTGTATTATACAAATAAAATTATTAAATTTGTTGCATACAAATGAGACTAACATTAATTTAAACTAAACATACAAAATTTTCATTTTGAAACACATAATTTTATATTTTTTCATAAACCAGTAAAACGTATATACCAGTAATAATTATACTTTATAATTAATGAGATAATGATGGTAGAAAGTAGAAAAATAATATTTTAATCATTTTTCAAACATTCAGAGCAGACTGTATACAAATGCTCAACTTCTCGCGGGAGTTCTCAGCCCCCAGATAAACTTTTGAAGGTCATTACATTCCAAAGGTTCGATAAAGAGGGATTGCATCAGGTCTGAAGGTTCAATGACCTAAAATGTGCAGCTACAGAAAAAAATCGTGGTTCTGCGCATTCTTTTTAGATTCCTGGGAAGATTTTCTTGTCGCTGGGGTGTACAGAACACCCCGCGCGAGTGATTGCGGGTTAAGGGGTGTCTGGCAGGGGGTTGCAACTACGCTAAGTGTCCGGCAATGGATGACGTGATTTCTAATGTTATTCCGAAGAAAATATTAAAAAATTGAGCTTTATACTTTTTGGAAATTGAGGTACTATTTTATGCACCTTTACTACCTGTTACCTGCGCAAGTAACCATAATCCAAACTCCATACTCGCTGATCGTTCTTACCTGTGTTGGTGACATCCGCAGAGAAACTTTCAGCTTTTATAAAATAACGAAAGTCTGGCAGTTGTGGGCTCTTGGGCTATTAGATTTTATTTATCCTGGTTCTCTTTTATTTCTGTAACAACCAAAAGACCAAATGTGCATTCAGTCAGCAAGGGATCTGCTTCCCGTTCCGAGAAAGATCTGTCCCTTAAGTATTCATGAGTTCTCAAAGCTGGTCCCATGGGGGAAGCATTTCGACACATCGGACAAAAGTGATGAAAAGCATGAGCAAGATTTAT
The DNA here is from genome assembly GCA_019973955.1 of Trichonephila inaurata madagascariensis. Classification (NCBI taxonomy): domain Eukaryota; kingdom Metazoa; phylum Arthropoda; class Arachnida; order Araneae; family Nephilidae; genus Trichonephila; species Trichonephila inaurata. Next base: position 354,312 of record BMAV01004662.1, on the reverse strand, counting down.
GACATGCTTAAGAACGAATGATAAGAATGGGGCAGAATGACTCTCTGAAAAAAAAGACCCCTTTTCAAAGAAAACTGAGGAAATCAATTTGACTTAAGAACTAATTTCTTTTAGACAAGACAAAAATCACAACAACAAAAACGGTTAAACAACAAAAAAAGGTAACTATATTTTCCCTTTCAAAATTCTCTTTTCGATTTTTAAGATTAAATGCCCAGGTATTTAATTATTGTGTAAGATAAAGTGAAAAAAAAA
>BMAV01004662.1:312995-340957 GCA_019973955.1 Trichonephila inaurata madagascariensis | reverse complement strand
GGCGCAAGGGAGGCCCTGCTGGCGAGACTACTTTGGGTCGTAATCCAGTTTTAGTATTGTGATACCCCCTTCCGGTCCATCTCTTCCTCCACGCGACCTAGATTTGTAGGAATAAATAATTGATCATTAAATTCTCCATAATAAATCTGATTTATTTTTTGTCTAAATATATATTGATCAACGCAACACAAGTCTTACTAGAGGGATATAATCAGGAGTGATAATAAGTAATTATAAATTCTAAGTAAATAGCGCCTGGAATTCTATAATCACTATCTTTATGAAAATCTATCCTAAGAATTCTTTTCCGCCTTAGATTCCTTAACACACTTAAGTCCGTTCTTAAATTACACTTCTATAATTGATATCTCACGGCGATCAGCATCTCAGCTTTATGTCTTTCTTCTATTCTATTCTTCTACTATTTATCTACTATTATTCTTCCATTCTACTAATATCCGACTTCTATTCTACTAACACGCGAAGGCTAAAGCTCCAATATATATCCATTAACTAATCTGCATATTGCGATTTCTTCTTGAGAGAATTGGATTGAAATAATGCCATTCTGACCCCAAAGATTCCCCAAGAGGATGAGTAAGAAAATCCGATAAAGCCCCGTCACAGTATAACTGTTTAATAAAATGTTTTGTCCCATTTATGTAATGTGGTTTATGTTATGTTTCTCTTCTTCTTTGCACCATAACTCGCTACTACGGCATTTGCGACTCTGTATTCCTATGTGATTCCGAGTCAGTCGTTTTTGTTACTCCTGCAAGTTTGTGGGTCGGGAATGAATGTGCAGTCAAAAATCGTGGCCGCGGAAACCTACCGGTTACGATCACGAAAGGTGTCGTCCTCATTATTTGACCGAGGTTTAAACTGACCAACTCCATCGCCAATAGCCTTCGTGTTGCTCTAAGTGCGATGTCAATCCCGCATGCACACTAACGCTGTCAGAAATCAAATAGTTTATTAATTTATTTCATAGAATGTAAATGCATTTGTGACGGATTTATGCGCGTTTCTTCAATTAATCCTCTTGGGAAATCTTTGGGCTATCAATTCGCGTTATTCACAACCAACCCTTCCGAAGAAGAGAATAGTGATATTTAAATTGACTTACTACACATATAGTCGAGGTTTTCTAGATTGAAGAGAGAGTAGGAGAGAAGATATACTCGAGTCAGGTGAGATTGCTACTGAAGGTATATTAGAATTATTGTGAATTGAGACTTATTAGGAAGAAACTTTAAAGTGGTGATTATTCACTAAGATTGAAATGATATTAGATTAAATTGGATGATGGGTTAGATCCTTTATTAAGGTTTGATAGTCTCCTAATCATTCGCGTTTTACCGTCGTTGTTCCACTTTCGTGGTTAGCATTGAGACATTCTTTTACTATTATTAGTTGAAATTGTGTCGTTTCAGTGTGTGACAAAAAAATAGATTGTTTGGATCTTCGCGAGTGTTTCTTCCCTACCTTCCCCCATATCTAGGTGCCCAAGAGAGAGGTACGAGCCTCTCACACAATTAAATAAATTCATGCTTTACAGTTTGATTTAATGTGAGCAATTTGTAGTATTTTCAACTTAATTAGAAGCTGCCTCCCTCCAAGGGTTTACCTTTCCAAGCCTTCTTGCTCATGTGCTATGGAGCCGGTACATTTCTCAAATTGAGTTCCCCAGACGTTAGTAAGAGAGTATTTATTGACTAAGAAGCTACACGAGGTCTATTGGTGACGGATCTCGCCATTCTGAACCACGCTGAAGATGCGAGGATGACACCTGAACCAGTATTCTCCTTTCCGAGCTTCCACACCCCGCCAACGGGAGGACTTTCATCCACAATAGATTTAACGTGCATCAACCGCTCTACATGGTGGGTCTTCAGTGGTACCAGGGCTCAAACTCATGACAAGTCAGCCACGAGTCCATGACCAAGACCACAAGGCTACCGCGGCCTCTCTTTCTTGGCAACATTATTTAAACAAAAATTAATTAAATATGATAAAATTTGTGCACATTTTGATGGTAAGATTCAGTAAATCTGCGTGCTTCTCTAGATTACCCAATTTTTTCTTTACAAGGATTATAAATTTTTTTTTTCTCCGTATGAAGGCTGTTAACGTTGGTCTCTCTATAACCGGGGTGCGCATTACGTCGATTGCGATCGACGGGTGGACCGCCAAGAAGTCAGTAATTGTATACCGAAATATTCAGTATGCAGACTAAGTATTCTACTGACTATAACAACGAAAACTAACTTTATACAAAAATGTTTTATTTTTTAATGTACACTGAATTGTTTGATATGATACGATGCGACCCTTTTGGCGACTTGTATCAAAACGAAAATGCTTTTTTTCTCACGTTTTAAAGCATTCAGTTGAACTGAAATTTTATATACACGATTGTTTGGATGACAATACGATACTTTAATGACAATGAATAAAAATGAATTATCACTGAATGTTGTGATTCTGTCCTATGTATATACAGATTTATATTAATTGTAACTATGTAATAAAAAGTAGCTATAAAATAAAATTTTTCTTTGTTGATCTAAGTTGGAATTGAATAAAAATTTATATATATATATATATATTACTTGTTTTTTAATGTACTTTGAATTGTTTGATAATAAATAATACATCATTTGATATTATTTTTGTGGCTATTATTATTATGTTTGTATCTTGCGTTTTGCTTTAAACGTGCTTTTAGAGTGCTGGGTTTTTTTTATTTTAATTCTATAGGTAAGTACACATTTTCCGTATTTATTATTTAGTTATAATAAATTTTGATACCTTTTTTCCTTACCTCACCACACCTATGACACCGGACAGTGGCGCATGCAAAAAATTTTCAGGAAAAGGGGGGGGGTGAGGGTCAAAAGTTTACTATTCTCGTATCATACCCCAATACGCAGTCAAACATATATATGTATACATATTGATCTTTCAGATTATCGGGAAAAAAACAGTAAAAAATAAATTACTGAATAAATAATTAGCATTAATTAATAAAAAAAAATTATTAATAACAAATACTTAATGAAATTTTACGCACTATGGGATTATAATCAATCGGGAAAAAATCAAGGGCTATGGGAGAGGATTCGGATGTGTGGTCCCCCCCCCCCCCTCTTGTGTTCGCCACTGACACTGAGTGGACCGCAACACCTTGAAAAAATTAGAAGTAGCCCGGAAAAGTCTGCCTACACCTGCTCTATAAGATTAAAATTCCTGTACCAAGGTAACACGAGTATGAAAACCCCCTCCTGTAACCTAGATGGGGTGCAACAAAGGTGCCATTACATTCCGGAGAGGGATTTGAGGGGGCCAAACTGGTCCATTTCCTAGCGTGTTCCATCACCTAATGGGGCCTTGCGATTTTAAGCTTAAACACCCACATTGCGTGAAATAACTATATTTCATGAAATTTTGGGCGGTTGAAGTATTTTTTTTTCACCTCCGACGATTTTCTTATGGACAGATATCTCTAAGACAGAAAGTTATTTAAAAGGTGTTTCGAAATAAAACATTTAAATTATCAGGTATTGTTGGCGAAAATAATTCATCATGAAAACGAAGGGTATAATCTTCATGCTAAAAATTAAAAATGTGTTGGTCTACAGCAGTGGTCTTTAATCTTTTTCGTTTTACGGGAACCTTTAAAACTATAAGGTACCCCATTCCAAACACACACTTAGAAAAATATATCTTAAAATAATATTTACAATAGATCAACGTGGTATAGGTACTCTATGTAAAATCAATTAAAAAAAGTATTGTATTTGCTATTAAAAATTTTTAAAATCTAGTTTTAATATAATTTATTCCTTAATAATATGAATTTGTGATCCAAGCGTCACCTACCCATGCATTATATTTAGTAGATGGGATACGTGCTTGCATTTTTTTTTACCCAAACTGTCGAAGTCTATTGAGATTATCTGCAACCGCATTTAATTTATTTTTAAATTTTGTTTTCGTAGCCAACCATATTGACAATTATTTTTCACTTAAATACATTGTTCTGAATGGCATTAAAATGTTTATAACTATATAAAAAACAGTGCATTTTGTATGAATTTGCAATAAAAAATTTAGGAGCTGTTCTTGCTTAAATTTATATTTTAACATCGAATCTGTTGATTGTCTCGATAAATTGTTCCTTGTCCTTTATTATAACCCCCCCCCCTCCCCCCAGAAATGCAAAAAGGTGCATTTTCCAATAGCATTTTAATTTTGCAAAACATTGTACTAATGAATAAAAATTATTTCTTGGAACCTGAGATAGCAAACAATAGAATATTACCAATCTAGTAGATAGCATTATATAAAGACAAAACGTTTTAATAATCTTTTATTGTGTTGTTGCAAACGCCACCTGTCTGAGAGTGTCAGATCGTAGCCCACGAAATTCGTCGCGGCAAAGAGTTAAGTTGTACGTCTGTCGTTAGCCGTAGCTTTGAGAGCTGGCACACTACTCTTCTAACTTCCACGCCATGTCAATATGAGCCAATACGTGCATCAACCCCTTTTGATGGAGGTTTTTAGTGGCACTAGGGCTGGAACTCATAATACGCCGACAACGAGTCCGTGACCATTACTACTAAGCTGCCACAATCACATTGGAATAGGAGGCTGAACCTCAAACCCCACGCCACTGCTAAGATGAGATGCGTCCTTATCTCTTCATCTTAACTGCGGAAATAGATTTTCCTTGTTAAACTTTTCTACAATCCTTTTCGCGTAAATTTTTCTGTTAATTCTTTTTCACCCTATTTATTTTTGCTCTCCAAAAAAAAAAAAGGGGGAGGGCGTTAAACCTTATTGAAATGATAACTTCTTTAGGCGCGTTTTGCCTTAGAGTGAACTTGAATGATGTGTTTTAAAAAGCCAAGCATTGTTACTCTCGGGTTTGTAACGATCGTAACAATTGTAACATTGCTATTGAACGGTTTAACAATACTACTCATAACAATACTACTGAATCATTCGGGTTTAATGAGTCATGTATCGGAGAAATTTGTGCAGTGAAGTGTATAGCAGAAAATGGACAAATAATTCTAATAGTTATTATTTATATTTCACCCAATCAAAGTGTAAAGAAAATTATATCGAATTCATTCACAAAAATTTAGTTACCTCCTACACTGAAACCGGATCAACTCATCTCAACAGATTGCCTATTATTTTAAGCGGGGATTTTAATGTAGATTTTTCAAAAGAAAAATCACAAAGCCTTTAGTAGATTTTTTTAAAATCAAATTCACAATTTAACTATGTCAAATGATCGAAATGAAAACACGACAATGTACGGAACAAAGCTTGACGGAGTATTTTTTAGATATTTAAATAATTTTGAATCTAAAGTATTTATAACCTATTTCAGCTGCCATAAACCTATTGTTTCCATCTTAGAATGTAACTAATTTACAAATATGATTGTATATTTCGCAAAAAATATTACTTTACGAGTACAGACATATGAATCAATAATTTTATATGACAATACTAATATCCCCCCCCCCTTGTTTTTTTATTCACCTAACTAATTCCTGAAATAACATTACAAAATTTGAAGTTATCACTTCTATCGTATGGTCATAAGCACACACATTCTTTTTTTTTAAAGTCTTTAATAATTTACATAAAATAAAAAAAAAAAGAATTAAAAAACCGTGGAAGTGATGAGTTTCAGTATATATTATTCACAAATGAAATTTAAGAGCAGTTTATAAATATTTTTCCAAAGTTTTTAACAAAATATGAATATTAGATATTAAAAATACCGAGCAATTCGTTCTTTTTAAGTTAATTTTCTATCTGTGTAGTAAAATGAACCTGTATCAAAGAATTTAATTAAATTCGTTTTTATCGAAATCTATTCATAATACATTTCAGTTTTGTTTCTACTTTACCTTTGCAGTCTACGATGTTTAACCGGTTCAAATCCTATAAAATATAAATTTAATACGAAAAAAAAAAGTCTTACATTGCCAGTTCCTTTCGTTAAAAATTTCATAATTGTTCTGTCTCTTTTCTTTTCCTTTCTGTTTTATTTTTACTCATAAATAAATATTTCTACAGGTAGAAACATGATAAGTCACATTACTCCAGTCTTTAGTTCAAGGTCATCACTTAAAGATAACAAATAGCATAAGTAATAGGAAAGGACACTGCAGATTTCATCAGCGAGAACCTTGAAACTGAAAATTAAAAAATAAATAAGCACCCTGATTGTAACTTATTTGCTCAGACGTAAAGTAGATTGAATTTTCTGTGCAATGTTTTTTACAAGGATTTCTTTTGAGAAATATTGATTACTAGCTGCAAGTACCCGGCTTTGCCCAGGTATCTGTAGAAGCGTACAAAACACAAGACAGACAAAAAATGCGTCTTATATGTATATAGATGTAGATTTGTTTGAATTCTTGTGTATTGTTACTTTTGTAAGCCTCGTGACATACTTTTAAAGCTGACTAAGCCACAGCAACATTTAGCTGGGCATTAAATCTTAAAAAGATATCAAAAATAAAAGGCTTAATATTTTGATTAAATCAATACAAACATTTTCGTACAAACACAATATATATATTGTAAAATATTTATTTTGTGCTATTTGCATTTCAGACAGACATCAAACAAAATTTTAAAAATTGTGAAAAACAGATAAAAAAACGTATTTAAGAAAAATACCACTGATTAATTTTGCAAAAGACATTGCAATGTGTAAAAAATATTTGTGGTACATAATCGCCCCCCCCCAAAAAAATGTAAGTACTAAAATATAAAAAAACAAAAATTATATATTGAATTAATTAAGGATTACTGGAGGGAAAGATAAAACAGGCTAAGATAATACTCATAATATTAATTTCATATTTGTAGGCTCCTCATTTTTGGCATGATTTTGAAATCACGCCAAATTGGTATGTCTAATGCTATAGTAGTGTGTACAGAATTAAAGGTACTTACGTATTATCGCAACCTATTAGTGACATTATACAAAATGAAGCACATGATTGCCAATTCAACGCATACAAAATGGGGTTTGCCAAAGTGGCGAGCTGTCTTGAACGCGTTGTCGATTGTTCAATAATACGTAAGTACTAAATAAAAAAATTATCCAAAGTATATATCCCGTGCATAAAAATAAATTGAAAAATGAAGTACAATACTAACATTAACTGACATAAGAAGAAATGAACTGTCTTTATCAATGCAAAAGCATAATTTGAAAAAATAAGGTACTTACATATAACCGCAACCTATTGGTGACGTTATATGAAACGAAGCACATGACTCACAATTCAGCATATATATGACATGCGAAATCAGGGTTGCCAACTTGACAAGCTATTTTAAACGTTGGCGATTATTAGGATAGTACATAAGTACCAAAAATAATTAATCTTACGACCACCTGCTTCCTCAACAGGTATATTTAAGCCATTTGTCTGTTTTGCTCATTCTCTATTTGCCTATTCCAGTTTGATATGTAATTACTACCAACACTGCTTTTGCTTGGGCAGTATGATTTTCCAAGTTTGATTTTCTGCAAGGCAATTTTATGCACAAAAGCAAACGGTACTTGCATATTATTGCAAACTATTGGCGACATTATCTGAAATGAAGCATCTGGTTGCCAATTCAACACATATGACACATAGGAAATCGGGGTTGCCAACTTGGCGAGTTATAATAGAGTTGGTGATTGCTGCAATACGCCAGTACCCTTTATTTTATTTGTTTCAATTTCTGAGTATTATTTACTTTTGTAACCTTTTTGGCGCACCAATCTTTTTAACCTGACTGAGCCACAGCAACATGTGGTACAGATAGTTATAAAATATAAATCTTAAGATATCAAAAATAAAATAAGGCTGAATATTTTAATTAAATCAATATAAGCAGTTTCGTACAAACACAAAATATTTATTAGAAAATCTTTATTTCATTTTTCAGAGGAACATAAAAAATGTCAAAAACAGATTAAAAAAAAAACGTATGTAAGAACAATCCCGTCGAGTAATTTCGACAAATTAAAACATCGCAAAGGGGAAGCAATAAAAAACCATAATATAAAAAATAATTATTATTATTATATATTGAATTAAAAAAGGATTACGGGAGAGAAAGATCGCTACTAATATTCAGATTAATTTCATACTATCTAAAACAGGTAAAGAAAACGGAAATACTATACTTACGTTAAGTGCAGTAATAAAAACTGAAATACCCTTATCAATAAGAAGTTTTAGTCAAAATTATAATATTCGCATTCTAAGGAAATAAATAAATTTTCCGAGAAAATACTAAAAATGTAAGTTGTAATTTGTAGGCAAAATCACACAAATAAACATCCCGCGATAATACTATCTAAATGTTGCCAAAACAAAATTTTAGTTAAAAGAATAATCCTTAAAAAAAGGAGATTTATTCGAAAAATAATCCTAATTAAATATCAAAGAATAGAAAAATTGGATAAATATTCCAACCCATAAACATAGCTATAGTAAAAATAGGTAAAAATCTTGAAAAACTGCGTGTAAAGTATAAATTTTCTACTTAGTGAGAAACGTGACATCATATGACGTCATAACACTGGAAAATCACTTAAAAATTAAATTTAAAAAATTTAGAAAAATTACGAAACCTGTTTAAGAACCTTCTCCGTGTAATTTTGTGTACGTGTACCGAATTTCACGTTATCTGGTTGTCTAGATCTTGAGTTATAAGGGAACAGACAAACAGAAAGACAACAAATGCGTCTTATATACAGTGGACCACAAAAGTGTTCGTACACTTGCAATTTCTTATAAAATTTAATGTTTTCGACTAATAAAAATTAATATACTGTAATTGTAATTTTTTTATGATATCTGCAACTGGAATGACATGAATATGGAATGACATAATTAATTTTTTAAAAATAGTATAACTAGTTTTTTAAAAAATTAATTATCAAAAAGCTACTAAAAAATTACGCCACAAAAGTCTTCGTACACTTAACAAAAATCTCAACTTAGCTTTAAATATTGTATTTCTTTCTTAATTTAGTACTTAGTAGGATATCTTTTAGTGTCCACAACAGCTTTTAAGCGTCTTGGTATAGATTTAATCAGTTTTTTGTAATTCCTGCATCGATTTTCCACAATTCTTCTGTGATTATTGTTTTTACTTAACATTTTGTGTTTATTTGTCACGTTTTCTTCTTTTTACATCTGAATCTATCCAAATATGTTCTACTGGGCTAAATAAAGAGATTGAGGAGGAGTTTTCATAATTTGGGGACAGTTATAGAGACACCAGTGGCGTACATTGAGAGAAGTGCACTTGGCGTCATTATCCTATTAAAAAATGAAGTCGTTTCCGATATCGAAATTTTGGGCGGATAATTTAAAATTTCTCTTTAAAATATTTAAATAGAACTCATGAATCACAATATCTACAAAAAATACCAAATTATCTAATTCTGTGGCCGATTTACACACTCACGCAAGAACACTTCTACCTCCATGTTTTATTGATCCAACTAGATTCTTGAAATTAAGTTTCAGAAAATTCAAAATTGGCAACAAATTGTTTAGGATGGCAGATAATTCAACATTTTTGGTTCCGATGGGCCTATAATAGCTTGTAAATCAAAAAATAAGGAGTTTAATCCCATGAATTTTTGCGGAACAAGAACTCCTTCACTTCCATGCTGAAGCATGGAAGTGAAGGTGCTTTGGCGTGGGGGTGTAAATTGGCCTCAGAATTAGGTAATTTGGTATTTTTTCATGGTATTATGAATCATGAGCTCTATTTAATTATTTTAAAGAGAAATTTTAAATTATCCGCCCGAAATCTGGATATTGGAGACTACTTCATTTTTGAACAGGGTAATGATGCCAAGTGCACTGCTCTCAATGTACGTCACTGGTGTCTCTATAACTGTCCCCTAATTATGAAAACTCCTCCTCAATCTCTTTATTTAGCCCAGTAGAACATATTTGGAGAGATTCAGATGTAAAAAGAAGAAAACGTGACAAATAAACACAAAATGTTAAGCAAAAACAATAATCACAGAAGAATTGTGGAAAATCGATGCAGAAATTACAAAAACTGATTAAATCTATACCAAGACGCTTAAAAGTTGTTGTGAACACTAAAAAATATCTTACTAAGTACTAAATTAAGAAAGAAATACAATATTTAAAGCTAAGTTGAGAGTTTTGTTAAGTGTACGAAGACTTTTGTGGCGTAATTTTTTAGTAGCTTTTTGATAATTCATTTAAAAAAAAATAGTTATACTATTTTTAAAAAATTAATCATGTTATTCCATTAAGAATAAGTTGCAGATATCATACAATATATTAATTTTTATTAGCGAAAACATTAAGTTTTATAAGAAATTTCAAGCGTATGAACACTTTTGTGGCCCACTGTATGTATAGATGACAAACGGTTGTTTTAAATGTAGATCATAATAAGGCAAATATTTTGAACAGAAGTCAATTGTTATTTGTATCCAAGAGCGAACTGCTGATTTCCGTCAATCCATTCCAAACATAGTGCTCCTAATATTTTGTTAAAAAAGTAAACGATAAAAAAATCACCATTCTACCTGCGAATTATCAGAACATACAAGAGAGGCTTAGCTAAACTTCATTAAAATTTATTTTTGTATGTGAATTTCAGGTAAAAAAATAACGTTTTTTTTTATTATCATAAGCTTAAACTATGATTAAGTAATTTTTAAGAACAAATTGGGAAAAAAAGTAATCGTAAAAAACTAGGTGCATTTCACACATAAATGAAAATATTCCTTTTTCGTAATTAAAGGTTAAACACGAACTAATTTTAAATAAAAAAGTGAGGATTCTGTTACTGAGAACAAGACATAAAAATCGTATAGTAATATACGCTTGGATAAGTTGTTCATACTCTGGAATAATTTGAATAAGACTATTTCGTGACTAACATAAAAATGAATGACAATTTTACGTTAGCTTAGATTTCACATCGGAATTTCAAATGTTCAATGAATGTACAAAATACATAATGTAAATGTACAAAAACAACAATGAATTATAACAATCTGGACTCAGTCCATTGCCTGTGTAAAGAGTTTTCCATTTTAACCATAAATATTCTAAAAGCACAAATTCCAAAACCACGCCATTTAATGTTTCTTACTTTTAGCAAACGATTTAATTTGTCGTTAAAAAAAACATATTCAACTTTACGCATAAAGCATTACCTTGATGCATGAGTTTTTATTTATGCAATTTGTGATATAAAATTTGGTTTTTTTATACAACTGAATTACAAACAATTATTTGAATTTTGGAAGCATTTACTGTATTTCTCTTTACAAGATTTATGAGTGACATCGCTGTATAATAACATCTAAAAATATACTGTGAGACTTAGATGTCTCTAATTACAGGTGCAATAACTTTTCACTCAGACACAAGAGGCAATTGATCTAATTTCATTTGTGAATTTTCAACTGCAATTTTCCTCAGGAGTAAATGCAAGAATGAAGTTATCCTAAAGGAATCTTCTGGAAGAACAGTTCTTAAGGAACTCGGGATTGTATTCAAATGGTTTTAAACATTTCCCGCACAAGACAGAGTTTAGTAAAAGCGTTCCAGAATTATCTAACCTTGAGAATAACACCACTTAAAGCGCTTTTTTTTCCTTCCTATTTGTCCATGCAACAACAACAACAAAAAAAAAAAAAAATGAAAAAAAATTGAAAAAAAAAATAAATGAATGTAGTTATGAAGAGAGAGGAAGGGAGGGGGTGGGGGTAGACACAAAGGTAAGCATGGTAGACACAAACAACAAAGAAAGGAAAAGTCATGTCGTTTTTATTGGAAGTTTAATCAGTACATACATTCATCTTATGCAAATATTTTTTATAATTTACTTTGTACCAGGAAGAAAAAATGCACGAATGAATAAGTGTGCATTAAAATTCTAATCCATTTTATTTTACGAAGATTCTTAAGCAAATTTCTTCAACAGGGAAAAAAAATGTGGAGATGTAACTGTTAATTTAAGAAAGTATATTAAAACTTTTTAAAATATTAGTTATATTTTGAAACTAATTTATTTTTGTCTTTAATACTCCGAAAAATAAAATAAAAAATTGTACAGTAATATATATTTTAAAAGTAATTATTAATTTTTGGGTGGTAAGGTTATTGAATTGATTCTAATGGGAAAAAAAATAAAGTTTACCACATCATTAACTCGAAATTTAAAAAAAAGGGAAATTTTTAAAACTTTTATAAAATACTCTTATAAAATTCTAATATTTTTAGTTATTTAAAGTAATTTATATATTTTTTGGATTATTGGGAACACACAAAAGTTAATATGGAATAGAAAATGCATCCCCTCTGCCTCTCCCCTAAACAAAAAAAAAACTTCAGAAAACATGAGGAATAGGAACCACACTTGCATCAACAAACTAAAAATCTGGGAAAATTCGCAAAGGCTTGATATTGACACCGACAATGGTTGTACTGTAAACCAAGGACCTTGTATTATCTGCATGCAAAAATCTAGCTAGAAAATTATTTACACATATATATACAGTCGGACCGCTATTTAACGAAGTCGCTAAATCCCGAAAAAAAGTTCATTATATGGAAAATTTGTTATATAGAGGTTCATCTTTCAATATACTTTAAAGCCCACATAAAGCAAATTTTAAAATCATAAACACTATATAATAAAAAAGAGTACCTATTCACTCCTTTTCGTAAATTAATATATATTTATTTTATATATTTTACCCATCAAAAAGAAAAGAAAGAAAGAGGAAAGTTGACACCTTTATCCACTTCCTAAAGCATTAACTTTTTTTCATTTTGTCTTTGACGCTCAAGCTCTTACGTTTCGACATTTTCGAGCAGCAACAAATGAACTTATCATTACGACGGATCAACACTACAAATGAACGGAGACTAGTTCAAATATACGGAGACATGAGACAACTTCACTAAGGGTGAAAGGAATATCAAAGATGTTTCCAGAGAACTATAGACAATGAGGGTTATGGGTTGCACTTCTTGGATGAAACGTCCAGAATTCTATTGCTCTCAACGAGTTAGGCACCTAATAAAACCAGTTCAAGATTTATGATCACCATAAAATGTGTTAAAAGAAAGAGCTTGAAATGTCTAGAAAAACTTCAAAACTAAAGAGAGAAAAATTGAATCACAAGAGATAAAGTTCGTAAAATAGCAAATGCACTTTGCTATAGGGAGGTTATTTTACGAAGAAAATCAGGAAATGTTCTTGGTTCCAGGAAAAAGTTCCCTGTATTTGCAATATAGAGGTTTGTAATATGGAGGTTCGACTTTATACTAATTGAATTTATTTTTGGAACAAATTTGTTTTATCACTAAGCTACGGATCAACGTCTTTTAGACGCGCGGTTTTGAAATCGCGTCAAATACGATTTGGGCACTCAGTACAATCGACATGAAAATGCAAAGAATGGCTTATTCCTGACGATAGGGTTTAATTACATTGGTTTTAAAAGAAGCAAAAATGTACTTACTTTTTCTTGTTGAAAACAAGCCGGAAAAATACGGGTTGCAGGATCTAAAAAAACTGAATAAGTGGTACTTAGAAATGTCGGGAAAAAAGCAGAAAAAAATATGAGGAACAAAATGTGGGGAAAATGAAAACAAAAATAAAAAAAAGTATGTGTGCTTATGACCACACGATAGAAGTGATAACTTCCAATTTTATAATGTTACTAGCGGTCCTGACAGACGTTGTCCTATACACATGGCTTAAATCCGAAAATTACAAACTTTTTTGAATAAGTTGTAACAATCTGGCCCGTTTTGATGAAATTTTTTATAAAGAAAGGTATTACAATACCTGACATCATCACAGGTACAATTATCACAGTTCGACCTATCGATTGTGTGTGATTATGTACACTCACTTCCAAAAGTTAAGCACAAAGATGTAAAATGAAAAAAAAAATCAACAAATACTGCTTTGATTGACACAAAATTTGGCAGTAAAGTAGCATATATATATTTATACATAAAACAAAATTAATAATTATATACAGAAATGAAAACAATATTAAATTTTTGTAAGCTATCAGTTAATGTCATACTGGAGACTTATACAGAATTATGTATAAAGTGAAAATAAACAGCATAAAATGAAAAAAAGGACTTTAATAGGGTATGTGATCCCCCCTCATCTGTATGCAAAGTTTACACCTTCTGACCATGCTTTCAATTAGGTGGTCAACCACCGCAGAATTAAGCAATCGCCATTCTTCTAGTAGAGCAGTTTCCAGCTCAATAAGAGTGGCTGGAGGTGGGAAACGTGAAGATACAGCACGGCCTAGAGCATCCCAAAGATTTTCAATGGGATTAAGGTCGGCCGAATATGCTGGCCACGCCATACGCGCAATCCCTTCACTCTCCAGGTAGTTATCAACGATGTCAGCTCTATGGGGACGTGCGTTATCCTCCATTAAAATAAAAGTAGGGCCAACTGCTGCAGCGTACAATCTCACAATGGGTTCTAGGACTTCATCTCGATGCCGGACCGCCTTCACAGAACCCCGTTTAAAGATGTGCAGGTCGGTGCGGTATCCTAATGAAATTCCTGCCCACACCATAATGCTTCCTCCTCGGAATGTGTGATGTTTTGGGGCTGTTAGCGTGTTTCTTGTTTACACCATATCCTTATACGCTTGTCAATTAATATAAAAATGTATATACATAGGACAGAATCACAGCATTAAGTGGTAATTAATTTTTATTCTTTACCATTAAAGTATCGTATTATCATCCAAAACAATCGTGTCTATCAAATTTCAGTTCAACTGAATGCTTTAAAACGTGAGAAAACCTTTTCAAGTTTTGACACAAGTCGCCAAAAGGGTCGCTAAGTCACCAAAAATGATGCCAACATGGCTGACTTTGTAATTCTTTAAATAATTAGTTTTAATCAATTAATTTTTATTAATTATAATTAAATTTCTGCATTGTCATCCAAAATAATCATGTATATAAAATTGCAGCTCAATGGAGCGCTTTAAAATGTATTTTATTAACGATTGAAAATTCCACCAAGATAAATAAATAAATATATAGAGAGTGTGAGCTAATAGTAGGAATTAAATAAATAACAAGTAATATAAAAAAAAAATTAAGTCAATTCCTACTTAGATCAACAAAAAATTTTTTTATTTTAGCTACTTTTTATTAAATAGTTAAAATTAATATAAATATACATATAATAGAATCACAACATTAAGTGGTAATTAATTTTTATTAATTATCATTAAAGTATCGTATTGTCATCCAAAACAATCGTGTATATAAAATTTCAGTTCAACTGAATGCTTTAAAACGTGAGAAAAAAACCTTTTCAAGTTTGGACACAAGTCGCCAAAAATGATGCCAACGTGGCTGCATTTGTAATTCTTTGCATAATTAGTTTTAATCCATTAATTTTTATTAATTATAATTAAATTATTGTATTGTCATCCAAAATAATCATGTATATAAAATTTCAACTCAATGGAGCGCTTTAAAATGTATTTTATTAAAGATTGAAAAAATTCCACCAAGATAAACATAAATAAATAAATAAATATATAGAGATTGTGAGCTAATAGTAAGAATTGAAAAATAATGGTGAAAATTTAAAACAGACTGATATATTATTATTGTTTTCATTGTTTTTCATGTATACAAACATAGATAATATAATACTAATAATGCAATTATCAAATAATATTTAATTTATTTAATTAGTGAGATATCTGTTTCTCAACTCTTTCACTTAGTTTTTGCAAGTTGATCTCAATGCATGTGTATTTGCGTATCGTAATTGATGTTGCAGATTTTCGTGCGTTTAAGTTTGAGCACGATTTATGTTCGATAAATTTCAATTTAGAAAAGAAAGAGTTTCGCAGTAACAGAAGCAACAGGATAAAATAATAACAGTTATGGGATTTAATTTTTACAAAAAAAAGAGATCTTTAAACAAAAAAATATTATACAAAATAGTCGAATTTTGTAAAGAATCTCGCGGGCCGCTGGTTGGACACCCCAGGTTTAGGAAATTCCGATTTTTCTATGAAATTCATCGAACAAAGAACGTTTAATCATTCATTAATCAAAAGTAAAATTGAAGTAAAATAAAGTGGACATTTGCAATTTGCTGCTAGTGAAAAGAGAATCATGCCTGATAGATTTACTATTGTGGTTGCGCAAATTTGCACCGTCAAATCCGCAATAAAACACACGACCGTCAAATTTCTTATTGTATCTGTAAGTAATTCTCATTCGGCTGCCACACTCATGTTATTTCAAAAAGCCCACAAAATGGGCAAACTCTTAGTTAAAAATGAGAGAAACAGAAGTCTGTGAAATAAAATCGCCAGAAAGTGCAAATTCGGCAATCATTTTCGTCCATAAAAATTAAAAGTGCGAAGCCCTCACATTCTTTTAAAAAAACAAAAACGAAAAGAAAGAAAAAAAAAAGATTCTGGTACTCACTAATAAGTTCGAAATATCCGTGTTCGAATAAACGACAGAAGACGAAAGCTGCAATCCAGACGAAATAAAGCATAAAAATGGTGAAAATTGTAAAAAAAAATCGAATTAAAATCGTGTGAAATTAATAGAGTTATCGCCATAATATTAAACCAATAAAAATTAATTATAATATAGGTAATGTTGATGGCAACATTGTATCAAACGTTAAAAATCAAGGTAACCCTATTGTAGTGTTACCACCCATCTTGTCAAACGTCAACAGCTTGGCGTACTAAATTAATCTATATTTTATTTCTGTAAAATAATTTTTATAGAGAAACACAAATAAGACCGTGTATTCCAAAGAAATTTAAAATCGATGAACCACTGGCGTGAAAAAGGTAATTTGAAGATGATAATGTGTTCCTGCAGTAGAATCAATAAATACTACATACTTCTGGTTATTTTCCAAGTTCAAAGATAGATGGTTGTCCCAAGCCATCTATCTTCTTGAAGCAATGTTTTATCTCTTTCAAGGGTTTAGGTCAGTGGCGCATACAGGAATTTTCCAAGGGGTGGGATTCAGGATCATACTCCGTCCAACGTATTATTTTGATTTTCGGGAACAAAAAACAGTGTAAAATTAATTATTGAATAAAGAATTAACATTAATTAATAAATTTAATTATTAACAACAAACACTTAATTAAATTTTACATAGGATAATATACATAAGATTATAATCAATAAAAAAAAAATGTAAAGCTTGGGGGGGGGGGGTTCGTACCCGGGCCCCCACTGTGTACGCCACTGGTTTGGGTACTTATGTATTACGGCAACCGTATTGTATGAAATGAAGCACATAGTTGCCGATTTGCGAAATCGGGATTGCCAACTTAGTGAGTTATCTTAAAAGTTGGCATTGATAGGTTACACACAGTGTCCCTATCAATAAAAATTACTGATAAAAATAATTTTTTTAAAACACATGCAGTATAAAAATGTGAATGACTATATTGAACAATATATTTCATTTTCTCATACCATGCCTAAGAGCATACAGATTTATTAGAGGCACTCTTGGTAAGCTATTTAAAAGATGATAATAACCCCTCACCGTATAAAAGACTAAAGTAATAAAGAACGTATGTTTCAACAAAAGTGAAAAGGTAAAAAATAGATATTAAGCAACATACACATTTTATTTATAGTAATAAAATTCCGATTTTAAATATATAAAATATTTTATTGCTATACATATAAATGTGATTCTTACTAAAAAAAAGGATCAAAGAAATTATTTTTAAAAAAATTATGCAATTTTAGCACAATTCAGGGACAGAAAAAATTTAACAAAATATTTTAAAGTTATCTTGTTTTCTAAACGATAAAGAGATGTCTCGAATCATGTCTCAATAACAGAACAAAGAAGTTATTTTATTACTTCGACCCTAACATACATTTTTAATTCAAATTATAAAAAAATTCTTATTTTGCAGAAGTCTCAAATGATGGACATTTATATGTATCACCAGATAAAAATACACAAGAGGATTTCAAAAAATTTTCTTTATTCTCTATCATCAAAATAATTTAACATAATATATATAAAATAGCATAAAACATCTTTGCATTGGAAGCACATATGTGATATGCATCTTTTAATGACAGGTTAAATTTGAGATTGTCATGCCGATTATAAATTCAGAGACAATATAAATAACAAGGAATAGAGGATTCACATCTAGCAACAATCACTGGGTCATAAAATATGATATGGATACAATTTTTATCTATTTAAAACTAAACATTAGAGGCATAACATTCAAGCCTTTTATGCATACACTCAGCTCATGAATTAATTTGTACAAGCTTATAATCTAAATTGCAGAATACTTTGAGTTGAAGCACTTATACAATTTGGCTAATCCATAAGATACTTTGGGGGGGGGGCGGAGATGGCCATTGTTACTGCTACTAACAACATTATAATTGATCTGATTCAGACAAAATATTTTTATATTACATACATATACAAAGATTTAATCAGAATGTAATAATTGATTTTTGTAGTTCAAGATGCTGACAGATGTATCAGCAAATATATAAGGATCTGGTTGTTTTAAATTTTCCTGTTTAACTACACTGTAAGCAGTGGCGTAATGAAGATGATTAGGGGCCCCCTACGAAGTCAGGTTTTGGGCCCCAAGCCGGATCTTACAAAGAGTATATACTTGGCATCCATTAGGATATGGGCCCCCCCGCAATGCAGGGGGGGGGGGTGCAGGGCTGTACATTATGCCACTGATTTTAAGTTTCATACAATAAATATTCTGAAAAAGTATTTATTAAGATTTTGAAAAATTATTTCCTATAAAAACGTTGAAGTGAAATTTGTTTGAATTTACACAAACATACACAAGAATTTATTACATAAATGCACTATTTAAATCATCATATTATTTAATGAGTGAAATAAAAGTTAGTAAAAAAAGTCTGAGGAATTATCTTACACAAAATGTTCCTTGCAATTACAATTTTTTAAAAATTTAAATTAAAGTTGAAAACAAAAGCCAATGAATGATATAAAAATAAAGGAAAAATAAAGTTACATTTTTTTTTTGCCATTTATAAGCATTAAAATTTTAAAAATATACTTTTTATTATCTAATACCAAAAACTATTTTTCTTAAGTACATACTTACAAAACATAATTTAACAATGATAATCAATATCACAATAAATCTATCACTAAAAGCAAATATAACAGCTTTATTAATAACAATATGTATAGGTTTAAAATACTTCAGAAAAATAACAAATTTATAATATTCACAATCATCATCCACACAAATACTATAACAAATATGAAACAAAATACACACATCTTAGAAAACATCACATACCACATAAATTATATTTGAATAAATAAAAGAAAAGAGAAAGGAACCATAAGTAAGTTAAAGCAATCACCAAATGCTAAGAAAAATAACAAGTCTTAAATTAAACTTTTTTAATTGCATATACTTTAGTTACATGAGTAAATTCAAAGTTGAAAATTTTCAGCATGAAATGTTTTTTACATGAAAAATTAGATATTGGTTTTCTTTTTAAAAAAATTAACAATTTATTAATAAAATCTGGAATACTAAGCTGTTAAAAAAGTCTTCCAAATTTGTCTATCTTGAAAAATTTCAGAAAACAAAAGGATACTAAATTATTAATTACAATAACTACTTAGAAAATTTGGGGTATAATAATATAGAATACACACTGCATATTTCCACAGATATGACAATCTTCAGACTAGACAATTTATAATTTTTTGCCAAAGTTCTATCCTGTTACATGATCCTCAAACAGTTAACATTCTATGAATTTTATTCAGATTACCAATCATCATCTGGAACAAATTTTATCTCATATCACTATACTAATGTTATTTTGTAGTGATATAGAATAGGATGATATGTAATAGGATACTGATGATGAAGCAGAAATCACAGGTACAGAATAGGACCCCTCCGAAGAGTTTCTCAACAATGGAAGTGAGAACATACTGGGGAACTAATAGTTTCATTTTACAATGGTTTTAATTTAATTTCAATCTAATTTTTTTTGGTATTTATCTTAAGTTTTTGGAACTTTTATTCATTATCTGCAGAAATATACGTTGTTTATAATCGACTAATACAGGCTTGATATACAGGATGTATAATATATATACATACGAAAACATACAAAAGATAATTGATTGTCTCAATTCTTTAAATTTTGTCATAGATACAGATAAATGCTTTTTGACAGAAAAAATACACTCTTACTGTCATGCAGAAATATGTTCATAACAAAAATAATTTATAAACATCAGAATATATTTACTATTTATGCATGTATGTATGTTGTAATACTGGATTTAATACTTCTTTTATTACAAAATATAATTGCAATATAAGCAAGGAGATTTAAAAAAGTATTTAATTTATATAAAAATGGAGGAAGCCCAAGATAAGATTAATCTAAGATTAAATCTATTGCAATTCATTTGATTATTAGGATTTAATTAAATATTAGTGAATAAATTATTAATTAAGATGTACTCAAGATATATCATTATAATACTCTTTTTTTAAAAATGTATATAATAAGTATTGTACCTAAAGGATCAATCCATCATTTTAATAATACATTCAAATTTGTAACTGCTAATAAAAAAGTGCTTTCAAAATTAATAATCTAGTTAAAAATGCAAGTTCAGAAAATTTGAATTATAACACATCATTATGTTTTGTATCTCTAAAACACTAAATGATACATTAATAATAAATGTAATCAGAATTATAAATAGTTGTTTAAAAACTGTGACTTCATCAAGTGATAAATTTAGCACGAATAAGGTGAAAGGAAACTTATTGAATTCTCTGTGTGTATTATATAAAACCAATTATGAAAATGATTGAAAGCAAATACCAGAAAAATTTTGTATGTGACAATTTCTTTTCATTTTTAATTTCACATACAAAGCAAGTTTTATATCAATCAATTACGGACTCTCGTAGTGGCTGATTATTGGTTGTGTTTAAATTATACAGATTATTAGAAAATCCTAACCATTAATAAAAGATAGAAACAAAGTCTTATTTGTTGAATTTAAATTCAGATAATGGTATTTGAATAATTTTTTAGCATTAGTAAACATCACCTTCCAGTGATTGGAAGAACTCTTTAGAATCATTATGGAAACCTAAGAAGGGAATAAAAGAAATATTTACTAAGAATAATTTAAATACAGCTAGAAGCAGTTTACAAAATCTGTAATGAAACCTATTAATATATTTATCTTTTTATGTTTGTGTGTATAGTAGTATTCTGTACATTTAATTGCTGTCTGAAATATAATTTGTTAAATGAAGAGTGTCTTAATTTATGATTGTGAATATTTTTAGAGCACTTTTACGAAGAAGAAACAAGAAATCTACCCAAAGATAATAGCAAAATTTTGTCTTTGTCTTTTAGTTTGTTATATCGCTAGTGATATAAAGAGTAGGCTAATTGTGAATGGAATCAAATCTCTAAATTTCCCTCATAATGTTTTTTATAAACAATATAAAGTATAACAATATTACATTGCCCTGCTATAACCTTACATCTCTTTAAGCAAAAGAAAATTAAAGAAAAGAGTATCAATAGCAATATCCTTGAAAATAGGCTTTAAGCAGTTGATATTTATACATGTGTACATGCTTATAATTTTTAAATATTAGATTAGATTAAAAGACATATCATTATTAATTTATTATTAATTTTTAAAACATTTTGTCTTATTATATTTCAAGCATTAAAAGTTTCTTCTTAAATTTATCACCAAAATTATACAAAGACATTTGAAGAACCATTAAAAGGAAAATTAAAAATAGTAATATATACTGCAAAAGTCATAAACAATTCTTAATAGCTATAATTATTAATAATAAATATAATATTAATATCTCATAAAGAAAAGTAAATAAATATTTTCTATCAAACAACACAAAACATAACACACACACACACACACATCTAAGTAACTTCAATTCAAGTAAGTTTTTAAATTTATATGACATATACTATAATGACTCAAATTAATTTAAACAGATTAAATTTTTTTCAGTGTACAGCTACAATATATTTCCTTTTAATTTAATTGAAAACATATCTTCAAATGTTATGAAATGTTTGATAAAGATGGAAATCTTGTTTCTAAATTGTTATAGAATCTGTAAAAATAAACATACTTTCAAAATGCATGCATGAATTACACATACACAAATAATTCCATTTATAAACATCAAATTTATCAATTGAATGAAAAGTTTATAAATAATACTAAAATAATTAAACGTGTGACTAGATATACATTAGAAAAATCAACAAATGCAAAAACAATAGTTAGAAAAAATCAATTTAATGCTAAATTACAAAATAAAAAAAAATAATAGTTAAGTTAAATCCATTTTAACAAGAACAAACACTATAGAATTTTCAATAAAAGTAGAAGGCCTCCTCATAGCAGAAATATCGATTACTGATGAATTAAAACTACATAAAAATTATTTACAAAGAGTAAATTTATTTGGATTTAAAACTAAAGAAAATTTGCTATAAAACAGACATATTAAACAACAGTACATGCTGTAAATAAATAACTTATACACAAACTATGTGGCTATTAAATGAATTGAAATAAAAGCATCAGAAAAATACAAAAGTAGAATAAGAAAAAATTTCTTTTGTTTATTTAGTTTATAAGCCACAGTTTCCATGTATAAAAACAACATTTAATAATGTAATTTTATACAAATCTTAAGGTTAAATATCAAAAGTAGTTTAAATTATTCTCTGTAAAGAATTTTATCCATTTTATCATCAACAATTTTAAATATAGTCACTGGCGTAGCTAGTCCTAAGTGGGCCCTGCATCAAAATTCCTTGTGGGCCCTTTTTTGGAAAAGAAATAAAAGAAACGTATTTCAAAATGTCAGAATTTTAACACATTGACCCTGTAACTTGGGGACCTCATATCATTGATACGGGGCTCATACAGCGGTAGCTACACCCCTGAATACAGTGCAGGAGCATAATGGACTAAATTCATGATGGTCACATGATAACGGCAATCACGTGTTTCCCATTGATTAAAAATTGACATACTAGTTATTCAACTTGTAAAGTTTAGATAAATTTAAAATTTGATGATTGAATAAAGAGTTCACGTGTTCAAGTTCTTCAAACAGTTTTAAAATTTAAAAAAAATACTTACATTATACGAATACTTTTAAATTAAGTGCATTTTGTTTAACTATGTGCATTATTATATTGCTGACAAATATGTACTTTCTAAAAAGAAAGTTTCTGCAAAAAGCAAAAGTTGGCAACAGTGAAGCACATGAACTAATTGGCTGGAAACGTGTGATTATATTTATGATATAATTATGACATCACATTAATTTATAAACTGATTGGCAGAAAACACGTGGCTCAGTTATCATGTGATTAATGACGTCACATGAATTTAGTCCATTAAAAATTACTGATTTTTTTAATGACATTAAATTTCAAAATTCTTAGATAAAAGTTTGTTTCTTTAATTAGAGATAATTATAAATCTAATATGGAGATAATATAGAGTAATAGTTGCAAAAAAGCAATTTTTAAGACAACTATAAATAATATTTATTTTTGTTATTAATGATACTTAGCAATAATTAATAATACACAAAATTTTCATATGAATTGGCACTTATTTCATAATTAGTAGTATAGTATCTTTTGAAAAAATCAATCACATAATTTCCAAGAGAATATTGAATTGTGTAGTTCTATATACATACTCCTAGATGGCAAAATTTATTCATTTAAAATTCAAAAAACCACAAGAACAATATTCTAAAATATACTTCTATCTAAACATCCCCTAATCTTGATCTAGATCATTCATACTATAGCCATTTTTTGTTAGAATAAATTTTTCTGACTGAAAATAGGAGATGTGGATCATTTCACATAGAAAAATATTAAATTTAAAAAATTTTAATTCATGTACTTATTAAATTCTCTATCTCCACATATCAGAGGTAGATTATATTTAGGAATAAGAAAATATTTGCTCAATAATTTTAGAGAAATTTTTTTATAATATTTAGTTTTAGGGAAAGAATTATTATAAACAAAAGTTTCCCATGTTCTTTCATTTTAGCTTCCCTTTCCCCATTACAAGTAACGTATGTATTTAGTTGCTTATTTCCAGGATTTTTTAAGCAACTAATACTACGTGAAAGTGATAATTTTTTTTATGTAACTAAGCAAACATAAATATGTAAGATCAGATCTTTAAAAAATTATCTTCTATTTTACTTTTCAAGCACATCCTTTTAATATTAATAAAAAAGTATATTTTAGACATCAACATAATTAATACACTATACCAACATACATTTATCAGTTCTCCATTTTAAAATTCATTAGGGAATGAAAGCAATAAATAAAATAATCTTTGTGGGATATTTCATTTAAATATATATATTTTCATTCTATATTTCCCTTTTCATCCCAAGCATTCCACTCCCAATTATCAGGAACAACCAAATCAAATTCTTTTGGAAGTTCTTCCTCTAGAGGGGTGAATTCTCTAGAATTAGGTCTTGTGAAGGGCAAAGGGGATAACCTTGAATCAGGTGTCTTCAAACCAGATGGATTTAGTACCATCATAGAATTGGTGCTTGAATGACTCATTGCACTGTCCAGTGATAGCGACCTATCTCTGCTGACAGAAGTGCGAGGAGGAACATCACAAGTGAAATTAATGGCACTAGCAGATTTGGATCTTTGCCTGAATCTTTGGCGTGAAGTGGGAACTCTTTGAGTCTTAGGCATGTCAGAACGAGATTTTCTCAATTTGAATTCATCTACTATTTCATCTGTTGTGCGTACTCCAACAGCTTTCAATATTGTGTCCATTTTGTTAGCATAATCCATATGACCTGACACCTAAATTGAATGCTACAATAAATGTGACTTGCATAATTAGATATTTAACATGTTAAAAGAAGGATCCAAGATTTTTAATGATTTACCAGTTAAAGAGTTTTTTAAAATAAAATCATAAAAATATTTTTCTTACATATAAATATAATGCATTTAATATTAAAACAATTTGGAAGAATGCAGTACATACCTAATTCAAAAAATTATATAATACACAGTAATACCTCAACTTATGCAAATCCTGAGTTATGCAATTTTCAAATATTGTTGATTTGTCTTTTTTTTTTTTTTTCATTACTGAAAT
The DNA here is from genome assembly GCA_019973955.1 of Trichonephila inaurata madagascariensis. Lineage (NCBI taxonomy): Eukaryota > Metazoa > Arthropoda > Arachnida > Araneae > Nephilidae > Trichonephila > Trichonephila inaurata. Next base: position 315,589 of record BMAV01004662.1, on the reverse strand, counting down.
CAAGGTAAAATCAGTGTCAGAGCCTGATGAAATTGGTAATTTGATTGAAGATGTTGTTGATCTTGCGAGGCAAATAAATTTGGAAGTGGATAGTGATGATGGTCAAGAACTCCAGGATTCTTACAATTAGGAGCTGACAATTGATATGCATTAGCAAGAATAAGACATTGAAGAATTTGAGTCTTGAGACCAAGTTCAATTAGAAGATCGAATGATGGTTGGAAATTTGACAGAAGGTCTCAGTTTAATTGAAAAAGGGTTACAAATTTTAGAAATTACAGATTCAATAAAGAGCATACGAGGAATAAAAAAATTAATAGCACTGTACGAGCAATTTTACAGAAGAAGAAAACAAATGACTTTGAGCCAGCAGACTACTTTATTAGATTTTATGAAACCTTTTACATCAAAATATCTTCAGTTTGCAATTTTGTAATAATGTTATCTAAGATCTTATTAAATGTGCGGGGGGGGAGGGGGTCTTAGTTTTTTCAGCTCCAACCCCAACTAAAATTAATTTATATGCGAAATCATACCCTGACTTACGCAAATTCCACTTACACGGTTGTCACTCAGTCCAGCCTATCACGTAAGTTTGGGGTATTACTGTACTCAAGAATAATTTCACTTAAATTATGATAAGTGGTGCATTATTTTGTATAAGGAGTGTTAAGCTCTCAAAAATTATTGCATGAATTAATGCAGAAAAAAAAAAGCCCCTTTGAAATGAATGAAATGGGTTTTATCAGTTAACAAATTAAATATTTACCAAATACATCTAACAATTTAAAATTTTAAGAAACTTTTTCTTCATATTTAAACTATTTTTTTATTGATTGAATACTTTGTTTTCTAAATATTTCAAATTTGTATCAATATAAGTCAATTACAACTTAATTTGTAACAATGAAATACATTTTATAAATTTTAGGAGGAGAAAAGGCTAAAAAAATACAATTAAATAAAATCTATAAGAAATATTTTTTTTAAAAATATATTTTCTTTTTACCACACTACTAAGATCAACATTGCACATCCTTCTGTCACTCCATTTGATAGCTTGTAAACCAGCAATTTTCATTGATACAGACGATGTTCTGTACAAAAATTTTAGCAACCAGTCTCCCCTGTGATAAAAGAAGAAAATTGTTTTTTAAGACACAAATATTGACAAAAATGCTGATTTCAATGGAGAATTTTAAATATTTTGAAAAATGTTGGACACATAAGAAAAAAAAATGTTTAAAAAATACTTGCATCACAACATTTTTTTTTAAAAAATAATTCTTAAAATACTTTTTCCATTATTCAACTTTACTATCTTTCTGACAAGAAATTCAAATAATGAAAATTTGACAACTTGGCACTTAATTGTTGATTAGTATATTGATTCTACTGAAGCAAGGAACATATCTGGCCAGAATGCTCACGTATTTACTGGTAAATATATAAATAATTGCTAAAAATATATACGTATGATCTATACATAAGGTAAATGAAAGAAGTAAATTCAAGTATTGATTGCCAAGAAGAGCAAAAAACAGGGCAAGATTATAAGAGCATCCCAAGGAGATCACGTGTTTACCAGGATCACTCAGGTAAGTTGGGGATTAGAAATTCTTTACCTATACAAAGAAGGAACACTTCTGAGCGACTTATAAATCCCTGACACAGCTTCTAAGCTTTTAATTGTGTATTTTTAATATAAATGTTCCATTGTGATTTTCTCTTTCAATAATAATCATATACTTATAACCAAAAATAATAAATGAAAAAAAAATCTAACTTGCAATATCCATTCACAATTCGGCCATTCACAACTTTGGCTAAGTCATGCCAATTTTGAGGATGACCAGATACTGGAGCTCCTAATAAGATAGCATCTTCAACAATGCCTTCACAATCTGGAAAAAAGAAATTGCTGAGATTCCAATAGAAAATACTATACAGTCACATTTATTTTAGGAAATATTAACTATAAACCTGTCCCCCAACCCCCAAAATACATAACTTTTAATTTCAGAAAATTAAACAGAAAAGTTTTGTATAAGAAATAATTTTCTTACATTAAATTATTTATTTTTTATTAAATATTTTAAAGCAATCAAATTTTTAAGGAATACTTTAAGCCATTCAAATTAGAAATATAAAGATTTTCACTTAAAATTAAACAATTACATTGAAGTAACATTTGAACAATGAATTAATATCAAGCATAAATTCTTGAAATCATAGCATATAAAAAAATTTTCTATTCAATATGAATGCATTAATTTAGAAGCATTTAGTTATCAAGTTGCAATTCCACAGCTTAGACTTAAAGCAAATTACAAAATAAAAAATATTTAAAAAAAAGGATGGGGGATTAAAAAAAAAAAGAAGATTCCATTTTAAGAAAAGTACTATAAAAACATCTAGTCAAATATTTAATAAATTATAACAGTTATTTATGATTTAATCAAATTCAACAAACAAACATGTACCTTTTCTTTTTGCCATTTCTTTCAAACAATGAAATATAACTCTAGCACCCAAACTGAAGCCAATTAATGTTATAGGTCTTTTACCCTGTAAGAAATATTAAAAAAAAAAAA
>BMAV01004662.1:269967-301907 GCA_019973955.1 Trichonephila inaurata madagascariensis | reverse complement strand
CACAAATCGTGGCAACGGCATGTTTAAAAACAAGTGCTTTTTGAGTACTGCTTTAATTTTCGTGAAAGATAAATATTCAGAATGGCAGACATTTAGGGCCTTGTTAGATTCGGGAAGTAAAACATGTCTAATTTCAAACGAGTGAGTGAATAAATTACAACTTAAGACCAAAAGAATAAATACATTAATCTCGTGTTTAATGATGCCTCTATGGTTGTCAATGGGAGTGTTAAAGTGGCGATTTCTAATAAAAATAAATCTTTTGAAAGGGAGTTAGTTATGCTTGTAGTTAAAAAAATCACTGATTTTATTCCGAAGAAAACTTTAGAGTTAAATTCTGATTTTTCTAATTTTGTGGAATTAGCGGATTCTAATTTTAATATTCCCGGCAAAATTTTTTTATTACTAGGTGCAAATATATTTTATGAGTTATTGAAACTGGAAAGAATTAAAATAAAAAATTCGCAATCACCATTAGTCAACAGCGTATTTGGTTATATAGTAATGGGTAATTTAGATTCAATAAATGAAACTAAGGTTCACTGCGATTTGATTTGTGATGAGGACTTAAATAAAACTTTAGAAAAATTTTGGAAAGTAGAGGAACCAATAGTTAAAAATAAAGGCTAATTTGTGAGGAACATTATGCGAATACTCATTTTAGAACTAAAGAAGGTAAATATGTAGTATCTTATGTCCTTAAAAGAGGAGCTTTCATGTTTGGGTAATACGAAAGACATAGCCCTCAAACGACTTGGATCGCTGTGGAATCGCTTAGCTAGAGATGAAAATTACTTAAATTTATACAGTGTATTTTTAAGAGATTATATGAGGAACTTGGGCATATGAAGGAAGTGACTAATGAAACTGAACCCGAAATCACATATTACGCTACCCATCATGGAATTTATCGTCCAGAAAAGTCCACAACAAAACTTAGAGTTGTCTTTAATTGCTCTTCGTTAACTGATAATGGCATACCTTTAAATGACATTCAATATAATGGAGGAGTGATACAAGAGGACTTGTATGCGCAAATGCTCAGGTTCAGAACTTACACGTATGCATTTACAGCAGACATTAAAATGATGTATCGAACTATATTAATTAACCCTAGACAGCATAATCTGCAGAGAATTGTTTGGTGTGAAAGTGAACATGAATCACCCAAAATTTACGAACTTTCGACTGTTACATATGGCACTGTAAGTGCTCCCTACTGAGCACAGAGAACTTTAACCCAATTGTCGATGGACAAAGAGGCCAACTTCCCTATAGCAGCTTCCGTTTTACGGAACAACTTATATATGGACGATGTTCTTTGTGGTGCTGCAACATTAGAGGAGGCCATTGTCCTCAGACAACAAATAAAAGGAATTTTGAAGAGTGCTGAAATGGAGTTGCATAAACTTTGCACCAATCACGAGAAATTGTCACCAGATCCCGAACAGAATTACTATTTTGCATCTTTAACAGAGACAAAAACATTAGGAGTGTCGTGGAAACCGATCCAAGATTGTTTTTTGATTAAAGTGAAAGTCTGTTTGGACAGCTCTTATACTAAAAGAGATGCCCTATCTACTATTGCCAAGATCTTTGATCCTGTTGGACTCTGATGGCACCACTGATTTCAAAAGCAAAGATTTTCCTCCAGTGTTTTGTCGAGAAGTAAATTGGAATGGAATGACCTCCTGCTAGCTGAAGAATATCGAGAATGGCATCAATTCCTAGTATCTTTAGAGAATATCAACAATATAGAGATAACAAGACATATTCTTGTCGCTTTTCCAGAAGCTATTGAGATTCATGGATTTGCCGATGCCTCAGAGCTGTGCTACGGTGCAGCCGTCAACAGCAAATCTAAAAATTTAAAGAGTTAAACTTTAGTTCGGTTAATCACAAGCAAATCGAGAGTAGCTCCTATTAAAAGCCTGACAATCCCCAGACTTGAATTATGTGCTGCAGTGCTATTGGCAAAACTTGTGAAAAAAGTTGTAGCTGCTTTACAACTAGAAACTGCTAAAATATATCTTTGGTTGGATTCGATGATCGTCTCGGCATGGCTTCGAAAGAAACTGATGGACTTAAAGACCTTTGTTCAAAATAGGGTTGCCAAGATACAAGAACTCTATCCTAATCAGCTATGGACACATACCATCTGATCAAAATCCTGCAGACTTAGTCTCCCGAGGAGTCAATCCCGATAAACTTTTGCAACAAAAATTATGGTTTAATGGACCAACATTTCTTTTAGGTGATGACTATCCCAATCGAACTATAAACTGTAGAGAGACACTAGATGAATATAATTCAGAACTGAAAAACTCTGTTAATGAACAAATTGAGAACTATCAATCGGTGCTTAATATTCATGTTAATGATTTTTTAAACGACCTACTTAATCTAAGCAATAATTATATAACTATTTTACGTGTATTAAGTTTTATTTTCAGGTTCGTGGAAAATTCAAAAGGTATAAGTAGAGTGACTGATCCACTCACAACAAAAGAGATTGAGAAAGCTGAAACCTTTCTGGTAAAAAAGGTGCAAGATCAAGAATTCTCCAGTAACATTAACAATCTTAAAAGTAAAGGAAGTGTGCAGCCAAACAGTAAGTTAAAGACATTGAATCCTTTTTTAGATGACAAAGGTGTCTTAAGAGTAGGAGGACGATTGTGTAATTCAGAGTTTAGTTTTAATAAAAAGCACCAGATAATTTTACCAAAAAATAATAAATTAACTTTAATAATAATAGAATACTTTCATAAGAAATATTTACATGTGGGAACTGTATCTTTATTTAATCATATTCGGGAAAAATTTTGGTCGTTAAATGGTCGGTCAATTTGCAGAAAAAATGTATATAAATGTATTGTATGTTTTAAAGCGAAGGAAATTGTGTCAACACAAATTATGGGTAATTTGCCAAAAGAGAGGCTTATTACTGAATGTCCTTTTAATTGTTTAGGAGTAGATTTCTCTGGTCCTTTTTCATTAAAAATAAAGGACAATGTAAAGGAAATTTGTTTAAAGTGTATATTTGTATTTTTGTGTGTTTTGTGTTTAAAGCGGTACATATTGAGTTAGTATCAGATTTAACATCCCAAGCATTCATTGCTGCGTTGAAAAGGTTCATGGCTGGAAGAGGCAAATGTGCAAAATTGTTTTTGGACAATGGTAAAAATTTCATTGGAGCTAACAATGAAATTAAAAAACTTCTTGAAATAGTCAGAAACCCAAACGAAAAATTAGCTAATTACTTAGCAGCAGAGGGGATAGAGTGGAAATTTATTCTCGCGAGGTCGCTCAATTTTGGAGGCCTTTGGGAAGCAGCCATAAAGTCATGTAAATATCACTTAAAAAGAGTTGTGAATGGAATTCATTTAACATACGAGGAACTACTTACGATCACTGTACAAATTGAGGGAATTTTAAATTCTCGACCGCTTCGCCCCCTATCAAACAATGATGATGATTTCCAAGTGCTTACACCAGCCCATTTTTAAATTAATAGGTCTTTAAATTCGCTATAAGAGCCTAATTTGATCAAATGTAAAGAGAGTAATCTCAAAAGGTGGCAAAAAATAACTAAGATAGTTCAATTGATGTGGAAATTTTGGAGTCGTAATTACTTAAATCAATTACAACAGCGAGGAAAATGGATGTTTGAAAAAAATAACATTAAAATTGGAGACATGGTTTTAATAATTGAAGAAAATTTACCGACCTTTAAATGGGCATTAGGTAGAATCGTAGAATTGTATTATGGCAAAGATAAAAAAGCTTACGTTGTTAAAATTAAAACTCAGTATAGCACATGTAAAAGAGCCATATCAAAAATTTGTGTTTTACCAATTGAAGATCCTTAAATATAATTTGAATTTTTTATTTAGTGTACTTTTGGTGGTGTGTAAAATTGGCTCATTGTTAGTAAAGTGATTTGTATTTGTATAAAAAAAATAATGTTATTTGAAATCTTGCATTTAATGATTTATGTAATCTTATTTCTTGAGAATTGTCAAGTGTTGAATGTGTAAAGTGTTTTAAATGTAACAAATATGAATGTTAATTTAGTAACAATGATTGCATGGTTAAACCAGTGCAATGTGGGGCAGTATGTTAGCTGTTAACTAACAGCGCCCTCTAGCTGAATAAAAAATAAACTTCAGCGTGTGCAACAAGAACCTTGAGAGAGGTAGTGTATGGAGTGAATTATTGGGTCGTGACAGTCCACTATTATGTGTTTATTATGTTGAGTAAAAACATATATATATATATATATATGTATATGTATATAGGCTTATTCTCTACAAACTAGAGATAACATCCAACAATCACATTTGAAAAACACATAGTCAGTAGGAAAATCACACAATGAAGGACATATGAGTAACTGAGATTAAAAATTATAAAATGGATGCTGCAGTGTTATAAACATTGCTGATTTAGGACAGCTAATATATAAAATAATTTATATAAAAGTAGGGTTGAACATGTTTTTTGGCCAGCCAACCTTCCCCCTTTATGTAAATAACACTGAGCAAAAACCAATAGAAAATAATGGATAGGAATATATATATATATATATAAACACAGTACCAACTATAGATAGTAGTTGAGGAAAGTTATGAATAGAATTCTTATATCAAAACAAAATATAAATCAGAAACAGTATAAGTGTCATAGTTTTAAGAAAGTGAAACAAATTTAAAAAAAGAAAATTCTATTTCAGGCAAGGCTAATTTCAATGATATTCAAACTTTTTTTTTTGTAATCAATTAAATTTATTAATAATGTTTTCATCCATCTTTCAACTGCAAGGTTTTTTATTTTTTGCAACCTACATATTGAATACCCCATGGTTACCACTGACCTGGTAACCATGATCACATGTACTATAAATGGTATACAACAATAGGAAATTTTGCCATTTAAACCTATTCAGTAATAAATCCCAAGGTCAATAGCAACTTTTTATGCCATTGATACAATGCCTAAATACATAAGACTTAGTATTATTACACTGGTCTGAATCATAAATGTTAATGATCTTTTAAAGTTTTTTCATTGTAAAAATGAACATAAATGTTTTAGACAAACCTAAAACAGCTCCTCCGCCTATAGTTGCCATTCCTACAAGTAAATATCGCTTTATTTTCTTATTCCTCTTTCTTCTTGCATTTGCTTTCTGCTCATCCCTGGCAACACACAAAAAAATATCATAACAAATTGACATTGAAACAATGATCTAACATACTTTTTGCAGAGAAAAAAGAACTTACTCTGAAATCTCTTGAACTTCTCGAGACAGCATGTCGACAACAGATTCCTCATAAATTTCAACTAAAGGCATGGCAACTCTTAGCAACCATGCTACATGTAGAATCAATATCCTCATACGAGCATCATAGACACCTGGAGTAAAATGTTTTGATGTAAGACACAGAAAAATATACCTATTGTAAGCAAATATATTTTTAAGTGATTATATTTGAGAAATTTTAAAAAAAGTAATGTGCTTCTTTTTATAATAGCAATTCCAGTTCTAATAGAAAAAAGATTTAAGAAACAAATATATTATAATGATATAATGATAGTGTACATTTAATTAACAATATAATTATTTTAAAGAAGGAGCAGAGTTAAAATCTAATAAAACATGCAACATAGAGAGGAATAAAATCAAAAAATGTAAAAGAAAAAAAAAAGATAATATACTAAAAAGGCAATGACAATTTATTTAAGTATCCAATTTTAAATTAACATTTTAAGCTGATTAAAAATAAATAATAAAATTAAAAATTTCATCTTTTGCACCATATAATCAACTTTTCCAAAAAGTAAATGTTTAACTTGTTAACAAATTCTGATTGAATTTATCATGGTTTTTAGTTCAAACTTTTTAATATATGTCTCATTTTACATAAGAAGTTAACTTTCTAAAATAAATGTCTAATATGTTTACTCTTGCACTTATTTCTTCTAATTTTTAAAATATTACAGATTTGTATTAAGATTTTAAAAAATTAAAGTTAAAAATTTCCAAACATTTTATTTTACTGCAATGAATATTTCAAAAAAATTCAAAATATAAGAATAATAACTGAAAGATGTACATTAGTAATATCAACCTTGTTTACTTATGAAAAAAAATAAATGTTTTGAAAGGTAAAAACTAAAACAAGTTTTGCATTAACACAGCGAGCAAACATGTGAGTCTAAGTCAATTAATTATAAATCTGATTACTCAAATTAACTGGAAGAAAGATTTAAAACAGCACTTACCAGTTAGTAATCCTACAGATTAACCATGATTGCATAATGAATAAATAAATTATGTATTTTGACATTGTGATTAAAGGCACAAGAACTGTTAATGAAGTTCATAAAATTTAAAAACTAAAACTCCACACACAATTTTAGAGAATCCATTGTTTAAGAAAATTTTAAAAGTCAAACCTTTGGAATCAAAGCTACAAAAAGTTTTTAAAAAAATTACCTCCTTCAACAGCAAATACAATAAGATCCTCCAGAACTCTTAAGCAATTTCCATTTAGTGCAGGTTCTTTTTTTAATGCACAGATCAAAGGCTCAATATCACTTCCTTCTCCACTTAGGAATGCATACATTGCACTTCTTACCTGATAAAAATTGGAATTATGGAATATTAAATTTTAAAATTACAAAATACAAATACAAACCATTATGATAAATAATGTAAATGAGGATCCTTTCTATAAGCTAACAAAAATTGTTTAATGTAATTCACTGTGATGGTGATATAAATGTGAAGTTAGTTTATATCATTATTTTTTATTTCCTTACTTATAATTTTTATACTTAGTAATTTTTTTTGTAAGATGTTAAATACACATAAATATAGTACTTCATTCAATTAAGTATATCACTTAGTAAATAAAATTTTTGCAACTAGTATACTCCTGCGTTCTTCTACATTCTAGTCATGTATTGCAGAAAAATTATAATATACTCTCATAATCTTCAAAAATATTTTTTTAAAAAAAAATACACACATTTCAAGTTATTCTTTAACCTTTATGTTCATTTTGAGAAAAAGCCCATTTTTTATTAAAGTAATAATATAACTTTATTGGAACAATCCTATTTTAGTGTATCTCTTGGTGACTATATCTCTTGGTGACTATGTTAAAACTGTCCCCAAATGAGAGCAAAGCACCACTTTTAAATTTGAAGTTGTAGTAATATATCAATAAGGAAATAGTTGCTGATGTAAGGAAAAACAAGACGTGAAAGTCAAATTTTGCACAAAAGTACCCCTACCTAAAAAATAGGAACAAAAACAATGATCTTATTAGCAACATCATGCAGATTTTCCTCCTTTCTGACAACTCCAGATTAGCTTTCAAAAGCACAAAATGGAATTTTCGTCGGTCGTTTTAACATAGTGATAGTTATTGCAAACATTGTAGATTACCTTCTTCTTGTATTATTTCAGCTCAGAGTTAAAAAAAAAAAAGAAAAAGGGCAAAATTATTTGTTTCCCCCTGTGGAACAATAAGCAGATATTTAGTGTTTTTTCTAATAAAAAATTCCAGTTTAACATTAAAAAAAAAAAAAAAAGAAAAGAAATAGATGTTAAATTTTGCTCAGATACATAACAATAGAGTTACAAATAATTATGATTGTTATTTTGACACATTTACCACCATTTTTGGCACCAAATAACTTTTGTTAGCAAGATGTGCAGAAAGACAGAATCCAACAAAGAAGAATCCCTTAGATTTCCATTCTTTAATTTAGAATGAATTTTAAAAATTGCATACATTATTCTTATTTCATTCTTCCTTATTCTGCAAAGTAACATAATAGTCAGGAACCTAATTTTTAAAAAATTGTAGAAATTTTTTAAAAATTACTAATAGTTATGAAATTATAATAATTTTATTAATTATGGGATTTTTTTTATTATTTGGAATCTATAGTATAATTTGAAGAGAGAAAAAATTTAGCTTTAGTAAACATGACAGTGTTTATAATTTCTGATTGTTAATATATTAGTCATATTTTAGTAAATATAAAATCATATGAACAAAAAAGTAAAAAAGAAAATAATGAGTTGAATGGATCAAAATTGGTAGGTACCATTTCATATTGAAAAATAGTAATTATTAAATTCGTAACCATTTTATATCAAGAAATAAAATAAGTACCTGTTTGGGAAGCCCAACATGAATAATAAGTCTTGATAAACATTGTTCCCTAAAAGTTCTGAAATAGTTTTAACATTCATTAAAAATTTAGCATCAACATAACCAAATCAGTTTCAACAAACAAAAGAATTATATGTATATATACATTTATAAGGGTTTTTTTTCAAAAAACTCATATAGTTACAGATTTAGGTACTATTGCAACAATGCCAACATTCAAGATAACTTACGAAGTTGGCAACCCTGATTTTGCTTTAATCAATTAAAGTAGCTTTAATGAATTTACTTTTACTCTTCTCAAATTTATTAACATAAAAATTCTTAGTAAATACACAAAAGTTACTCTAATATATATAAATAATCAACAAGAACAATTATTAATTTATTTTTAATTTAAGAATTAAATTTATTACAACTTCTTTTACATATCTTTTAATTAAGTCTAGTTATTTCATATGAATCTTTTATTATCTTCCAAGCTAATTTTTTTTTAAAAAAATGTTCTAATGCATTATCCTATTGACCTTGAGTCAGGGGCGTAACTACCACCGTATCAATGATACATGGCCCCCAAGCTTCAGGGGCACCAAAATGTGTAACTACAGCCCCACTAACAGGGCTCCCATATCTAAAAAAGGGCCCTGAAGGAATTTTGATACAGGGCCCCCCCTCAGCCCTGGCTACGCCAGTGCCATGAGTACTAGTAAATTGATTTCTACCAAACAAAAGCCAAGCAATTTATCAGCTAACAATCTCTCTTGGTATGAAAAGTAACAACAAACAAATTATTTTATCAAGTCAAATAATTTGGCTGCAGTTTTTGCTTGTTTTGAAAATGGTCGATGGGATAATGTGTATGTACTAAAACTCATTGTGATAAAAATTTCACTATTATTTATTTTTTAATTATTTTGAAATGCATTACCTGTTCCACTCTTCCTTATACAGATCATGCAATGATATAGCACATATTGCACAATATGCATAAATTCCAGCATCACTTATAACAGAATTCAAAGGTTTAAAAGGACCAGAATGAGTATTAGCTGAAATATAAATATAAAAAGAATTATAATCATCTACTAAAGTATTAATTTTATTGTAGCTAATATTTATTCTCAAACCAAAGTATTCCATTTAATGATAGATTTTTCTTAATGAATTTATGGAAAGTATCCTTCATGATACTTCAAGACATCAATCTTGAAAAAAAAAATGAAATCATGGCTGGCATTTTGTAGCCACATATTCATTATCAAAATATGTATCATACTTAATTTTCTCTCTTTGAACTAACTATTCTTTTTCACAGATCTATTGCTAATGCCTCCAAATCAGCAGTACCAGATCAAGGCCCACAAATTCATTGCGGCATGGGGCTGATTATTTAAGCCTGTCATTAACCATGGTTTTCAGCACCATACTAGTGATCAGGCTTGGTTCCACCCCAATTTTGAGGGAGAACACCCTGAGGGGGAGAGGAGTTAGGAACCTCACACCTTCCCCTTTCACCAACCACTGAGAGGACTTGTGGTTTGACGAATATTTAGAGTGCCCCCATCCTGCATAGGCACTATACATTTGCAAACATTCATGCCTTCCCTGGAATTTGAGTGAGTGAGTGAATATTAATGTCACACTGTTAAGTTACATGAGGGCTTTTGGCGATGGACCTCATAATTTTTAACCATGGTTAAGTGATGAGGACGACACCTGAGCTGGCATGCATTTCCCATTTTTTCTCCTATACTTACATATTAAAAGGTAAAAATAATTAGTTATGCAATATTTTGAAATTTTAAAGACATTATATTATAAACAAATGTATAAATTACAATGTTGCAGATTTTCCTGAAAATTGAGACATATTTCTGTCTGAAAATGTGCTTCCCATTTAGTTCCGGCCCTCGTACATTTGACAAAGACAGCCTTAAAAGAAATATTTATAATGCATGTGTGAATTGGTTTATACTAGTTTTCTTACAATTAATTCAGATTTGACAGTTTAAACTGAACACATCTTAAAAAATAGACAACATGAAAGAATCTTGAAAACATCAGTCAAATCCTAGTTTAGTTCATACCTTTGACAACAGAGGGGGAAAAAAGAACCAATTTGCATCAATCACTCATTTTTTTCTCTTTTTTCTATCTAATACGACAACAATTCACCATTTATAAAAAAACAATTAGAAATCAATAAAGATTTGAACTAAATTGGGATCCAACCCATATTTAAAATGAATTTTGTTTTCACTATAAAAATAAAATGTGTAATGCACATGAGCTTTGTGAATAAATGCATTAAGAAAAAGAATTTTAAAATTCGAACTTTCACTTGAGAAGAGTGATAATTTTACAAATTTCAAAAGAGTTGATTAAATCAGTTACAGAATAGAACTATAATAGTAAAAAATAAACCAGGTCAATTTAAAGAACATTTCTGCAAAACAACGAATGTTAATAAAATATTTAAAAAAAAAAGAATTTGTTTACATAGTCAAATGATAGAAATGAGGGAAGTCTACCAGAGAATAATAAAAAAATATAATTTTATAGGATTAAGATAAAAGAAGTCGTATCGAAACAAAAACAGAGCACACCTGTTTCAGATATCGAATCATCTGACTTCATTTTAGCTTGTGTTCCAAATATCGTGGCCATGGTGACGGCACCATATTTTTTTTAATAGTGAAAGTTGAAGTTTTCATGGTAAACTGAATGGTTGATTGAAATACAGAACATCACAGCTCTGCTCGCAATGAAAGAGCATTTGATTGATGATGATTTTCATAACATAAATAGAATATAATAGGATTTTGAAATAACTCTTGCATGCACTTTATTTTGTTTGAAAATAATTTTTACTAGGGCAGACAGACTTCAGTTCATTTACTTATCATAACTTATTTTCAATTTTTCTTTCTGAACAAAAAATTAGTCCAATGAGCTAAAGAAAAATTATTAATGAATTCATGCACACGTGTTGGCGTAGGATGGGTCAAAAGACCTTCACCTGAAAATCTGACGACTATGACTCATCACCTAAAACAGTATTATTGCAAGACATGTTCAGCATTCACAGAATTTAGCATTGCCCTACTCTGTCGAAACAAACAAATAAAAATCAAATAGCAATGATGCAATTCTCCGGATTTGGCAACACTTACTTTGTTTTCATTCATTTCTGCTAGTGGGGTGGATGTCAGAGTAGATAGAGTTCCGTAGCAGAGATATGGTTTAGATCGAAAAGAATATTCCTTAACTTTTTCATTTTTCTAATTTGTGAAATGATGAAAAAAACCGAAACGCTCTTTCTCTCTGTTATGCTTATATATATCTAAATCTTTATACAATCGTTAGAAACGTATTACGACATACACGTTTTAATTTAAAATACATTCACTGTATTTTTCCTGCTTATCAAACATTCAACGATTTTTTTTTTCTACTATTACAACGAATTATTGAAGATGAGTGAACTTCCTTCCCGCCGTGTTGGATATTGGTGGAGTGAAAAGAAGAGCCGGAAATTAAATGTTCCCGAGTTGACCGCTGTTTGCCGGTAATGTCATTTCTTTATTTATGATAATAGTGTAAATAAATCCAAAACTTTTTTAATAAGAGCGTTTTAAGTTTCCTTTAAATGTTGATCTCTTAAATTGAGCTATACTTTAACTTCAAAGTATACGGGGTTTTTTTTTTTTGCATAAACGTAAATTAATTTGAAATAGTCTTGATTAAAATTTTATCGAATCAAAAATACACATAGGCTTGGTTATATTTATTTTTTTTTAAAATTTTACATAATATAAGTATGAATTATTGTTGTTCATATTGGGTATTTTGGAATTGTGGAATAGTTATAATCGCGATTAAAACGTATATGGTCGAAAGTAATTTTAACTTTATCATCGTGTATATTCCTATTTCCATTATTTTCTTTTATATCTTAATATCAGTATTTTTTGCATCCTTTCTTTAAAATAAAGATGTAAGCTGTAGAAAAAAAATTCCAAAAACAAAATAGTATAATAGTCTTTGAATCATTGAAAAGGTTCTTATTTTAGAGGTTTTAGAACCATACTTCTTTGTTAAATGTGCTATTTTTTAAAAATGATTTGCATATTTTTTAGCTCATTGTTTCCATCTGTGAAGAATTTCATTGGGAAAGAGATCTAAATTTATTAGTTCACACAGATTTATAATTCATATGTTAATATTGTCAAAACTTTTTATGCAACAAAATATTCAGCACATATTTTATTTCATCTTGTCAATGAACCCATGCAATAGAGAGTAAATATTGATTTATTGCCTTCTGTTTGTCTATATTTAGTTATTCTTTGATGTTTTTTATTTCCTTCTTATTAGAGGGAAGACAAATCTAGACAATCGTTTTATTTCTATTTATTCATTGAATAGAATTCATTGATTTACTGAATTTATTTTAAATATATGATATATAGTTCTTATTAATATTTTTAAATGCCTTTTTATCTATAAATTGCACTTCTATATGTATGCATCAACTTTTTTCATTCCCAATTCTAGTTTTTTAAAAATAGTTTTTTCTTTTTAAATTTAAATATTTGATTTTCTTTTTAAATAAAAGCTCAGATGATATCCAATATTAAGAATATTTTTATAGCTTTAAAATGTTATTTTTCTAATATTTTATGTATTTAAAAACCTTTTTAATCTAAAAATCAATCTACTTATTAAAATCTTACTGAGAAAAACATAAGTTCTTTTAAAAATTTAATGGCTGGTTATGTTTGGTAAAGTAAATTGCTTTTTAACATCATTTCTAAATTTATCATATTCTTTGATATGAAATATAGGTACTTAGCATAGTAGCCTCATTGCAGCCAAATTGATGACACAGGAATCTTGACATTTCTCTCCAGAATCGGACTGATTTTTCCTTCCCTTGTAAAACTCGTTAAAATACTTGTTGTTTTGATATCAAGGTGCCATTCACGTGGCACCAATTTTGTTGCAGCAACACTAATATGCAAGCACTTGAAATGTGTTAGATGAATACTTGTTGTGAACAAGCTTAAACTCTGTGTGTATTTGAATCACTTTACTTTTAGTATATATTCTTACTATGACAAAGAAAGGTTTTCAATGAAAAATATCTTTATAGTTTTGCTGTTTTTGTTTGCACAGTTTACATTTTAAGTACGTTTTGCAGATCCTTTTTTCCTGCATCTTGACATCTTTCCTTTACATCTTGAATTAAAATAATAAATGCCTTTTCACTGCATCATTATTAACATGCTTCACTATATCATTACTAACATATAACTTTTTTAGCTTTTTAATAAAATTTTACTCTCACACTCAAGCATATGTGTAATGTATCAATAAGATGGTTTCATTTTGTGAATGGTAGTCGTGGCAATATAAAAAAAAGCTTCATATTGATCATATCATTGTTTATATAATTTTAACACCAGGAGATTTATTTTTAGCATAATGTGTGTGTTTGCTCAAGTGCAAAAATACTAGAGGGAATTATTCATTTTCTGGACTTAAATGAATTAACAAGGAAAAATAGTGAACAATGCAATGGAAAAAATATAATTATGTGTTCAAATAAAAAAAGAAAATTACTAGTTATTTACAGAAATTTCATCATTGTTTTAGGACAAAGTTTCAACTGAATGTGTAAGCTATTATGATATTCTTTTACTTGAAGTTGCCAATATATCAGTCTAAAATTGAAGGTCTACTCCTATTAACCACTTATCTACCGCATTATAATTTACTGCAGTTTTTTTCATGCAATATTTTTTTTTAATCACTACATTGAAAATTAAGGGATATGCATAAACAAAATACTGAACTTTGGGAAATTTAATTAGTTCGAGCTAATTAATTAATTAAAGATACTCAACAGTGAAATTAATTATACACACTGTTCACTTAAGATAAATAGTCAAATTGTTTTCTAAGGTCTTCATTTACATACAAAAAAGTAAGATACTTATCTTTTGACATTAACTATTTTTTCGGAACAAAAATGACTATCTTCACAATCCGCTGAAAACACACTTTCTGTTGTAAAACTATTCGCCTGCCGCGCCTAAATACTCATCATAGAACTCAGCATTTTATATATTTTGGAAGAGTGGATTTGAAAGAATATTCCTGCTGAGTATCATCAGAGTATTCATAAAAATGGTTATTCTATCTAACTTTAAAGTGAGTTGTACTTATAAGTACTATTCAGTAGATAAAGGGTTAAGGATGAATTACTAATAAATCTGTGATAATTTAGGTTTTAATCTTTTAGTGTGAGGTGAAATGAGAGGCATTTTGAAATAGGGTATTTGGAATTATGAATTACATATTACAAATAGGGAGATTCTAATTTTAAGTAATTATTGATTTAAGCTATTACATATATAAAATATTAATATTTTAAAATTTTTATTGCAGGTCGTCAGGACTGGAGCTTGTGAAAGTAAGTATGATTTTATAGTTTTTATAACTCTCTATTGTAAGTTTTTCATTTCTCAAATATTAATTGAGTTTTCTAAATTATGAACAACTTTGTGAAAATCATTATTTTGTTGTCATTTTATAAAATATTTCTTGATCAAATTTTTTACGTATGTTTATTCTTTTATTAAATTTAAAATCATATCAATTAGACTATGAAAATTTGATCCAAGTCACATTTGCCCCCTTTTATACTAATGATCAGTTTCAAATTGTTTGTTTTAATATAATCACATACTTTTTTATTGTGATGGAGAAATGTAAAAATAAAAGAATTTTTAATGTCTCAGTCACTTTATAATTTTCATCCTGAGTTTTGCAATTGTGAAATTTGCAAGAAATATTTTTTAATAAAGTTTAAAAGGAGTATATTTCTTATTTATGCAATAATAATTTAGATCAGAAATGTATAAAAAATTCAATTTAAATATATTTGGAATAATATTTTTTTGTCACTTATTCATTTATTAGTATCACATTGAAATTTATACAAATTTTATATATATATATTTTAAAGCTTGATATGGACCGACCTTTTGAAGAACAAGGACCATTTGCTGCCATTGTTCATAAAATGTCTGATATTTTAGTGAAAGCAAAAAAAGATGATCCACAAGCAAAAGCAATTTGTGCATCATTCCAGGTATTTGCTTTTGAGAACTATTCAATATTGTTTGTAATCAAAATTTAGAAAAAGAAAATTTTTATGATTATATGCTTTGATGCATATATGTTCAATTTATATCAATTTACGGAAATGTAATTTTTTGGTATGACCTACTTAAGGTAGACATGTCTCGTTGAAATTTACTCATTGATCAGATATTTCTATCAATTGGTGTGTCTGTGATTTGAAAAAGAGGAAGTTTTCCTGCATTATTAAATATGAGAAAAAAATATTTCATTTACAAATATATAATTATTGGATAGAATTACATTGTGTTTTGTAATTACATTCTTTAGGTTTGATTGAAGAGAGATAGCAGCCATTTTTCCAGAATGAATAAATTTTCTTATCAATATTCTTCAGATCCAAAATTGTTGTATTTTATAAATTAAGTGCTTTTGTTTTTCCTCTCATATTTTTAGAAATGACTTCCTCATAAAATATAATGCATGTATAAGAAATAAGTATTTGCCTTCTTGTGTTATCACTGTTTATTAACATGCTTGTATGATTTTATGGTATGTAAGGGACATACTTGTATTATATAAATTTTATTATATATATAATTCCCTTATAGTGAAAAATATGTATCATGTAAATAGAGTAGATATGAATATTTTAATTTTCATCTGAATTAAAAAATTTGAATTGAATAAATTAGATGGAGAGAGAAAGATTATTATTAGAATAATATGTAGAATATTTTGCCTAAAGATTTATTTTTAAAATGAAGAATTAGAATTATTTGCATATCACTGCACTGTCTAACTTTTTTTCGAATCTGTTTTATGTTTTAATTTGTTTAGATTTTCTTATACTTAGATCTACATTGTACAAGAAATGTCCATGCATGAATTGGTATAAAAGTAGCTTTTGATATGGGGTAGAAAAAGAAAATATTTGTTATACAAATATTTTTGTACTTTTATTTTTATACTGAAAATGAAGTTATAAACAGAAGCAAACTGGAAGGGAAAGGTTGCTATCAAGGTATTAAACTCCATTATTCTTGGGTGTAGTTAAAAAAAAAATTTTTTTTTCTTCCTCATAAAAACATTTTATTTTTTATTCAGTATGATCTGAAAAATAACAGTACATTTATTTTAAATTTTAAGCTCAAATGTGAATGAAAAATTAAAATTGTTTTTTATTGAGCATATATTTATATTATTGGTGCGATGTGGTTAATATTTGCAATATTTCTAAATCTGATCACCTGACTTAAAAATCTCTTTGTTTGCAACATTAATTTCATTTTATTTTTAAGATTCTTTTTCTATGGATTCTTACATTTTTTTAAATGAATTTTTACAATATTATTTGAAATAAGCGTTTACGTCACACATTTTATCTAATATTGAAATTCAACAGCTTTTTCTTCTTGCTATTTATTTTACAATAATTAATTTCTTGTTTTGTAAAATATGACAAATGATTTTCAAGTGGAGTTCTCTCATCTTGAAAAGGCATCTTTTTATTTTATTTTAAAGTTTTTTTTGTTTATTTTAAATAATTAATAGCTAATTTGAATGTTGTATAATACCATTAAAATATGAAAACTTATAACTTTCTTCATATTTGAATCTTAATATTATATTGATGAAAAAATTTGTAGACAAGTTAGTTAAGTTCTTAAAATTTTGTTAAACTTTAGCTGAATCGGGCTGCATTTACTAAATTTTTATAAGTGCATTTGAAAGTTTTATATTTTTTTTTTTTGAAGAAAAGATTATTTGAAATAAAGGCCACGTGTTACTCATTTTGAAGTATTTATCAATTTTAGGGACCATTGGTAGACAATTTTTCAAGTTGTCATCAATGTAAACATTTGCAATGTTCTGCAGTTTTTCTAGACTAAAATCCATTGTGTCTTTGACACCACAAAAGTAAACTCAAAGGACCAAGATTAAGTAAAGTGAATGGCATTTGTAAACAAAATCCTTGATCCTGAGAACCAATTCATCACACAAAGTCCAACAGTTTACCAGCAACTTATGACGATGTACTATCTACAGCACTTCTTACCTTCTTCCATCTGCGTGGTGTTGTTTGAATGCTGCCACTACTAAATTTCCTTCTGTTGAAAAAACTTATTGCATCTTTATTTATCAGGAAATTCCAGATTTTAATCATTGTATCAATGTTTCTGATATATTGTTATCCTACAATATGTCAGAAAAAACAATGTCACTTAAGTTGAGGATATTTGAAAATAATGCTTTCTATGTATAATAGCAGCAACTGGTATAAGCCAGAATTTGGCATGTTTTCTCCATGTCTGATCTCATGGTTCCTATAACTCAATTGTCTTCAAACTATGTTCCATGGAACCCTGGGATTTCACAAAGCATACCCAGGGGTTTCATCAGTAAAAATAAAAATTTAAAAGAAAATTATAAATGTATATTCAAAATAGATTAATATTTTCTCTATGGGGTTGAAACACCTGGAACACAAATTAATGTTATTAATGAATAAATTACATAAATATTATATTAAAAAATTTATAACAAATACAATACTTTTTAATATTGTTTTTGCATAACTATAAAATTTTGACCTATTTTAAATATTCTATTGAGATATGATGTTCTTCCAATACCACTTAGGGCTCAGTAAGTTAAAAAGTTTTGAAGACCACTACTATAACTAATGTGTACCCTTTTTTGTGTTAGAAAGTATTAATTATTTAAAGAATATTGAATTTGATTTATACACATTGTTTAAAATCAATATATATTTTTCATGTGAAAAGCTAATGCATTCTTTATTTTTTACAATTTTAGAGTTATGTAAATTCCCATCCGGAAATGGCTGTCATTGATTCTCTTGAAAATGTTGATAAAGTGTTAGGTCGCTATGAGCAATATAAAATAGTAAATGAGAGTGAAATTTGTGAAGAAGGTATTGTATCTTAAATTTTTATCAATGGTTTAAAAAAGGGATTGGCAAACTACAGCCCACTGCTTCTATTTAATGTGGCCCATGAGATGATATTGTTTTTTACTAGAGGATCAAATTACAGTAGTACCACCCAATAAGGAACACCCACCTAGTCAGACTTTTAGTCTTTTAAGTAGAGTTGTCCTCTCTTCAGAAGGTACATATTAAAATATAATTGAATTAAAAATTAAGGTTGTATCATTTGAAATGTTATGTAAACAAGTGTGTCAAAGGAATTTATTTGATTTGGAAGATGAAAAATAAAAATTCTTAATTTAAGTTGAATTATCACAAGTTAAATTTTGTCCTGGTTATGCAATATTAGTTCAATATATTTGAAAAATACTGAAAGTGTTAAATTGCTAATAACTGTTATATGTGCTTAGTACCTATTCTAAAAGAATTAAGCTTTTCAAAATGAATGATCATTAAAATTGCATAGTTTCAAACAGAATGTGTCATCACAATGCCATCTACTTGTAAATATTTAAAAAGGGATGCTGTAACATAAGTCAGCTTACAAATGGCTGCTTTATTAGCCTCTGGAAAACCATTTACTGATAGTGAATAACTTTTAATTCGAATCTAAGCTGCCATCAATTCTTAGCCACACCCCAAATTCTCAGCAAGTTTTTGGGGAAAAATGAAAAATAGTATAAAATGGTTTATCCAATGGCTATTGGATGAAATTAAAATAAATTTCAAATGAGAAATGAATAGTTATAGTTTACATGTATTTTAGATGCATACATGAACCTACAATTGCTCTAATTACCCCAGCCAATGATTTTTTTCTCTTTCGATTCTAAGCAGCACCCGATTTTCAGTAGCATTAACATCTGAAAAAAGTGTGGCTTTGATTCGAGTAAACACACTAAGTCATATTTACGTGGGGCAGCTGAAAAAAATGTGCATAGAAAAAACAGATGTTTTAATCTACCATAGTTTCAGCAAGAACAACAGTTATAAGACTTTACGGACATTTGAAATTTACATATTTTGTTTGCTGTTTGATAAAATTTTCCATTAAAATTTTCATGCTTGCTATTAGTTTCATGGAATCTAAAATTTTTACAATCTGGACCTTTCTAAAAAGAAGTTTGCCAACCTCTGGTTTAGAATAACAATTTTAATTCTAGCAAATAATTATTTTCTAATTTTTCATTTAGATTGAGTGATAAATGTTTTAATTATTATTTTGGATTCAGGTGATATTTTCATCCCTGCTTTTACTCAGCTGACTACTATGAATATTCCAGAAAATTTATCGAAAATGAAATCAGCTGGAATTGATTTTCCTGTTGGTAATTGATGCTTCTTTTTATTTGAAATACTCAATTCAATGTTAACTGTTTAAACTTTGTCTTCTTTAAGAAATTGCTAATTTTGTTTATTTTGAAAATGCAACTAGTGCTAATAAGCTAGTCCTTCATACAAAAACTAATTCAATATATATAATAGCATTGAAATTAGTTGAAAGTTTAAGTTTCTGTGTACCATATATAAGAAAAAAATGTCAAAAATAAGAACTAATTAAAAAAATTATTATTATTATTATTTTGATTGGACTAAATTTTTCTTACACAGACAATGGACTTGATTTAAGAAAATTGATTTGACTTACATGTATAGCTGTATAAAACTGCTAAATAATTAAATTCATTGTAGTATTTCAAATCATTAAGTAACACTCATGCTTATGTTCATTTAATTATTTCCTTATTTTTTAAATTTTCCTCAAGATTTCAAAATTTATAATGTGAAAAAAGATTTCTTTAAAATTGCACAATTTTGTAATTTTGTTTAATGATTGACTGGTCTCACTTTCTTTTAGTTAAATCTGTGAAAATTGCATTAAAAATATAAAATATTTTTAATCTTGTACTGTACTGGTGGTTTTGAATTTCAAGACCGGATTTATCATTAAAATAATGGATTTTTTTCAGGAGGAATTTTTACTATCAAGAATTATTCATAAGTATTATTATTTAGACAACTTGAATCTCCACCAAAAGTAATAAATTGTTTTCACTGGAAGCTCTTTTTTATATCTGTGATACTGTAATAGTCAATGGGTCACATCTGTTGAAGATTTTTCAGGAAATAAAGCAATAGTTGAATATGAAATATGACCTCAGTCATTGTCTTTATTGCCTGATTATCATGAATATTCTGATGTGCTACTGTAGAATTATATTAATTTGAAAACAAAATTTGGAACTTGTATGATTTTCATGGTTTGTTATTTTAATTAGATGGAGTGGCAGCAGTAGCCAATTAATTAGTCATGGACTCAAACTCATGGCTGGCATTGTTTCTGTTGAGTTGATGGTTTGAGTGCTGGTGTTACTAAAAACCTGCTGTGTAAAAAGGACTGATACAGGCTGCAAATCCTTATGTTAGGAGAGTGGGGTACCTGCCCAGGTGCTGTCTTCATCATTTACTCCTAGTTCAAAATTACGAGGTCTTCTGCCAATAATCTTTGCGTTACTTCAAAATACAGCATTAGTAAACAGTTATTTATTAAAACTGAATGTATTAAGGGATGATTTCAATTAAAAAAGACTAAAGAACATAAAAATCATTCAATGAGAGAATAAGATCAAATGAACAAAATGATAAGTAGAGAATTGTTTAAAATGAATTCCTGGATTTCCAAATTGGAAGGTGAATAATAAACAAGAAAAATATACATGCTATCAAAGTGAATAAATCAGTGTTTATGAAAGAATAAAGTTTCCATACATTGGAAGGGGGAGAAAAAAATATTCTATTTCAAAAAAATTTTTTTTTTCTTTCTGGTAAAATTTAATTTTGCTACACTTTAAAATTAAATAAGGGGATTTCTTGAAAATTTAAAGTATGGGTTAAGTAAATAATGTTATATATTTTTGAATTTCTACTTAAAAAAAAGAATTATGTGTTTGTATATATATATTAATTACAGTAAGTTATTGTATGTGTGTATAATTATACTTTATTTATACTGTCATTATTAATTAAAAGTATATGCCATAATTTAACTGTACTGTAATTTTTTTTGTTTTTGAAATTCAATGCAAGTGTGGTATTATTCTCATTTTAGTTTGTAAACCAATAATGGCCCATGGTTCTACTCGTTCCCACCAGGTGAAATTAATTTTATATATATATATATATATATATATTTTTTTTATTGTTTATGTAGTTTTAAATGAAAATAGCATTATCTAAATGTTCCTAACCTTATTGTTTAAAAATAGAATATTTTTCTAGTTGCTAGTTAAAAAGTTATATTACTCATACACTTTTTGTCTACCTTCATAATACCTTTTCATTACAATACCTAGCCTCAGTAATTGAGGGATTGTAATCCTTATCTCATGCCATCATGATTTCTGTAAGTCATGAATTTAAGCCCTAATGCCACTGAAGACTCATCATGTAGTAGCACTGGAGCATTTTAAATAAAGTCTAAAAGTTCTCACGTATATATAGTGGAGAAAATTGGAGTGTGGGATGCCAGCTCAAATGTCGCCCTTGTCACTTGACCTGGGTTCAAAATTAAGAGGTCTGTCACTTATAGCCTCCATGTTGCTTCTTAATTATACATCAATAAGCAAGCGGTCAAACAATTCATGACAATGCATTGGTCTATAAGCATTTTTTTTTTTTTGTATAAATTAAAGACATGCTTTTCCTAGAGAGAGCATACTAAAAGAGGACAGCATACTTCAGTTTAGATAAAAATTCTTCTCGGTGTACTTTTAATCTTGTAAAATAACTACAATTTATGTATTGTACACATTGGACCATAGTTTACAGTTACCCTTTCCATTATTGATGCTTTCTGTTTGTATTATTTCAAAATGAAATTTCATTTTGTTAGCATCTAGAGGAAAAAGCATTTAACTCTTATCACTCTGTTATTTGTGAATATACATATTGCTAAGCTTTATATTAAACATGAAATACTTATTAAATATTCATGGGCATTGTTTGTATGTGGAGTTTATATTTGTATTTCAGGGGGGTTTTTTTAAAGAAAAAGTCAAGTACATGTTAAATTGGTAATTATTGTTGTCTATTATAATGTAATTTATTTTTATATAGCCCTATCAGTTAACAATTAGGAGACAGTTCTGTGGAGAAACTGCTGTTGAGAACAGGATTTTCAGCTATGCTGCCTTTTGTCAATGATTGATATTATTCTGCATCATTGGACATTTTGCCAAGATAACATGCATTCACCTTCTGTGAAGTGATGGTGTTAATGTTTATAAAAAGTAAAGAACGAAATTTTATGCATTTCTCATCTCAAAGCAAGCATTCAAATGATTCACATTTATGGGTTTTGTAAAACCATAGAAGCAGCTAAAACAGGAAGAGTTTTGAACAAAGTTCATTATTTAGAAAAGTATTCCTTTCAGTACTAAATGTTCTCCAAATTTTTTTAACAGATTAGAATTAATATTAATGTGTTGACAGGATATAAATTAAGAGAGATATAGTAGAACTCGACAACTTTATTTAATCTAATATCTAAGTATATTAATATCTTAATGATAATAATTTAGAGCACAAAATAAGCCTCAAATCCTAACCAATAATAAATTCAAATAGCAGTTACACACAGCTCCACAAGTTTAATCTGATTCGCCAATTCCAATAAATAATGAGTCAAATCTTTTTAAATTTACAACTGCAAAATTTCTTCTTACTATTACAATCTCAACATCTTCTACATTCCCACATTAGCAAATAGCAAACCTAATCTTCTTACATCATGTTTCCTGAGGATTTTTGTGAGGTTCTCAAATCAATCAAATAATCCATAAAATGGGTTTGCTTTGAGAGCCTTCTACAGGTTCATCAATGCAGAAAGTGTTTTGGAGAGTAACTGTTAATTGTTGAAATAGTTTGTAGTTTTTCTTACTTATGTGTTATTTTAACAAACTCAACATTTGCTCCTAAAATGATTTATCATTAAATCTATATTGTAGGTGCCTTGCTCCTACTCGGTACTCATATGTAGAGATTTCATGTTTATTTTATCTTATATTTACTTTGGTTAACAGTCACTACTCAAATCATTCACTTCCACAACCTTTGTTAAAATATATACAGTACTTTATAAAATACTCAGGAATATATCTCACAAAAACTCTCAATAGTTGCATGCCTTCTTTTTCTTTTCAAACTTTCCTTTAAGTGTGAGTGTAAAAAACACCAAACCCCTACAATCCTGCACTTTCAAAGTGCCCGCTGCAATTAGGTTCTAACTATTAAAAAAAAGAAAATAGACTTACTCACTCATCACAATATTTCTGGAACTATTAGATCTAATCTAAACTAAACTTAGTGGTGCAACAGTCCATGAGGGTCAAAACCTACTGTGCCCATTTTAGTTTTCACGACTTTGGACACTGAGGTGTATGAGCATATGTTCCGGTCAGGGGGTCAGTCTGATGGGAAACCCTCAGTGTTTAGTTTCCAAGCAAGCTTGGTACTCATTTATCAACCTGAAGAGATGAAAAGCTGATTCTACCTTGCCCATCCCAGGGATTAAATCCCAGACCTGTGGTGTGGAAGCGTGATATGCTACCACTCGGACACACTACTCGAGCTTCTCACTACTAGATCTGCATATATAAAATTTGGCAATCATGTTCCTTTTATTTGGAGTTGAGTTCTGATATGAATTGATTTTTATGAAAATTTACCCCCCTCCCCCCGAAGGGGCTGTGAGGGCATTATAGATAAAAATTCCTGTTTTTGTATTGTTCAACCCACATGCTTGAAATTTGGTAAGCGTGTTTCTTTTAGTAATTAGAGATCTATCTAGAATTGATTCTATGGAAATTGATTCTTATAAAGGGAGTGAGAAGTTACTGGGGAGATAGATAAAAAAAAATTTCTAGTTTTCAAACTACTGCTTATTGATAAAAAAAAATTCAGTTTTTTATTTATTAAACTCTGACTTGAAATTCCGCAAGCATTTTTGTTTTGTTGAGATGGATGGGTTTTATGAAAATCCACTTTGGAAGATAGTATTATGGGAGCGCCAAAGATAATTTTACTTCAATTTTAGAAATTTGTTCTATCCTTTTAAAATCGAGAAGTGAGAGTTATAAGAATGTTTTTTAATACAATCAAAAGCTTAATGCTAGGAGTTGGATATCAATAATTTACACAGTAATATCTCAACTTATGTGAACCGAGAGTTTTGCGATTTTCAAATCTCATTGGTTCATCTTTTCGTTGAGAATAAAAATTGAGGAAATTGGTAATATGATTAAAGAAATTGTTGATCTTGCCAGGCAAATAAATTTAGAAGTGGTTAGTGGTGACGTTCAAGAACTGCTGGATGCTCACAATCAGTTGACAATTATAAGTTCATAAAAAGGCATGAGCAAGGGTAAGACATTGAACAACTTGAGTCGTTAGATTTAGTTCAATCTGATGATTGAATGATGGTTGGGAATTTGACTGAAGGTCTCAGTTTGATTGTAAAAGGGTTATATATATAAATATTAGAAAATATGGACTCCAATGATAAGCGTATTTTTTCAGCCTAACAAAGAATTTTTAAAAAATTATTAGCTTGCTATGAAGAAATTTCGCCAGAGAAAAAAGAACTTTGAGCCTGCAGACTCATCGTTAGATTTTATGAAACCTTCTGCATCAAAGTAACTTGGGTTTGGGATCTTGTATTTGTGTTGTCTTGGATTTTATTAAACATTTTTCTTTTCTAAATTGTTATTTTCTTTTGTCACCAGCCCCAAATAAAAATAATTTGTGTGTATTAAATTATATCTCAAAAATTATACCTCAATTTGCATGAATTCAACTTGCATGGTTATCACTCGATCCCACCTATCGTATAAGTTCAGAGTATACCTGTATATTTAAATATATATTCATTAAAAGATATCAATAAGTTATGCATATAAACAATATATGCTCATACAACATCATTAAATACCCTGCAAAGTAAACGGGGAATTAGTATCAAGTTAAATCTAACCTGATGACTGTGAACAAAAAGTGTATGCGTAATAAGATCTTTATTGAGATAATTTATAATAGTTAAAAAATAATGTTCATAAATAAATAGTTAATGCAAATACTTTTTTTGACAGATGTGCCTCATTTTCAATGAAGAAGGTCTGAATGACATTATGATACCTTGCATTGTTCAAAACTTTATTAACCATAATGCTGTGTTGTACAAAATATTCATTATTGGTGATGAGTACTTTGTGATTGAGAGGCCATCATTAAAAAACTTTTGTGTTTCCGGTAAGATTTTTCATGTTAAATTTAATTTTTTTTATGCTTGATTTTCTTTTCTTTTTTTTTTAAATAGTTTTATGTACATTGGAGAGGTATGGCATTGTTATAATGATAAATTTTTTCTTCCAAAGCATTTTAAAAAATGAAGGAAATGGTCAAGCAGTAATTAGTACTTTAATTGTTAATTAACTTTAAAAAGATTTTTTAAGATTAAATTTTTTGTACATAATGACTGCATTTATTTGAATCAAAGCCACCATCAATTCTAAGCTGCACCCCAAATTCTTGACCCATTTTTGTGAAAAAATAAGTAGTGTAAAATGATTGATCAATATCTGTGATATTTATGAAACTTTAAAAAAAAATTAAAAGGAGAACTTATAAGAAGCAAATAATTAATTTATTTTACAAGTATTAAAACTTTTAAATACATACATGAACCTATAATTGCTCTAACTGTCAGTATCTTGTTTCATTTCCCCCATCCAAAGAATTTCTCCACTTGGTTCTTAGCCACACCCAGTTTTCAATAGCATTAACATTTTAAAAAAGTGTGGATTAGATTCGAAAAAATACTGTTCTTATAAAATTAATAATCATTAATTCACTATTAATCTATATCATTAATTTTGTAAAATTTTATTGAAAAAAATGGATAAAATAGATCTTAGAAAATGTATCTTATACTGTTAAAATTAGTGCCCAAAACATTTGGCAGTAAAAAATTTTGTATTCAATCTAAATGTCTTTTACGTTATCTGATAATTTTTCCCATATCTAATAAAAAAAAATCAAAGTTCAAAATGTTTTTTAAATGGGAAGTACTGTTGTAAAAAATTTGAATTGTGTTACAATTCAAATTTTTAAAAATATTTTGTATATTTTGAAACCTAAAAAATTATGACATTGCTTTTTATCCTGTCCATGTTGCTGAATCATAGTGGTCCAATTTATTACTACCTCTATTTCTGCTGGTAACTTTAAAGGCCTGCCACCTAAAGAAGTTGATGCATGCTAAATCTATCAAGGCTCACATTGATGTGGTGTGGAAATTTGGGGTGTAGGGTACCAGCTTGGGTGTCATCCTTTGTTGCTTGACCATGGTTCAAAACTACAAAGTCCGTCATCAATAACTCTCATGTTGCTTTGTAGTGATGCTAATGCCACCTGTCTGACGTAGTCAGATCGAGGCTTATGAAATTCAGCATGACAAAGGGCTAGATTGTACACCTATAATAAGCTGTAGCTTTGAGTATCATGCAGGTGGTTGTACAATTTGGCTCATTTTCACCAGAGTTTTGAGGGAGGAAACCTAGGGGGTGGTCAGGGACATCCCACATCTCTTCCCCTTCCACCAACTTAACGAGAGGATTTGTGGCTTGACGGCTATTTTAAGTACCCCCATGCTGCGAAAGCACAACACATTAATAAACATTCATGCCTTCTGGGACATTTGAACCCATACCCTATGGCACAACAGTCAGTGTCGCTAACCACCAAACCAAGTAGCCGGCTGCTTTGTAGTGCGAGGATAACAAGCAATCAACTCACACACACAATTAGGCCAATTTCAGGGGCTGTAGTATAGTGAATAATTTTTCATTAAATAATTCCATGTACTATCAAGCAAATCTACAAAAATTTAAAATGTCATGCTCAGATTATATTTTTTTATTGATAGATTATCTTTTCAGATTCTTATATTTATATAGCATAGCTTATATTATCATTGTAAGTTTTCATTGATTTAATATTTTAACTTCATAATTTTGCCTTAAATAATTCTTTTTTTTTTTTACAGATCAGAAAACCATATTTTTTGACAGCAATGAAATTTCAAAACCAAATTCTGTATCTGATCTTACTGCAGTAAGAATTTTATTGTTTTTATTATTTTTTATGAATGTGCTGTATTAAGATCAACTCATATTTTGTTTATAATTATTTAGTTGGATGATAATGAATCTTATACACCAACTGTGTGGCCAGAAAAGAAGAAAATGGACAATATTGTGAGAGTGCTACATAAATATCTTGGATTAGATCTTTTAGGAATTGATGTTATTATCGATAACAGGACGGGACATTATGCGATCATTGACATGAATGTATTTCCAGGTAAAATTTAACTCACACATTATTTTAATCCTTGTTTTGGTATAGATATTTATACATAAACTTTTATTGTAGATTCAAAAATAATGGTTTTAAAACCTTTTCCTTGATAAATCTAAGAATCTTATATATATGGTGAACCAAAAATCTTGTCCTAATTATAAAAATTCATTACAAAATAAACATTTAATACAATAATGTATCATTGTATAGGTCAGTTTTAGTAGTTTTTGTGCAGTATATGGCACGAATGCTTCAAGAGTGACTTGGGGGAACATTTGTAAGAAAGACATAATTTTTTGCCGAAATGGCATTGATTCAAGAGAAAACCCAATGTGTGCTTTGGTTTCACAAAATGAAATCTCCAATCAATGTTCAGCTTAAATTTCAACATTGTTGTGGAAGCAAACCTCATGGTGCAAAATCAATAAAAGAATGGTAGAAATGCTTAAAGAAGTAGGCATTTCCTAGAAGCGATAGGTGTAATGTGTGAGTGAAGCAACTGTTGAAAAGGTTCGGCAATCCTTTCAGTGGAGTCCAAAATCAACTTGTGAAGTATCATGTGAACTTCAAACATCGTAAACAAGTTCAGTAAGAATTCTTCATAAAATGCTTAGGTTGCTTGCTTATGAAGTGTGAGACATGCTAAAGGACACTTAGCAGGAACTAGAATACTGCCTAGATATCCTCCAAGCTTCCAAGGAAGCATACATTGAAATTTATTGAGGTAAATGGTTGTCATAAAAAAAATTCAAAAGACATTTAATCGAAAAAATATATGTTTAATTATAATAGTTTGAACATAATAAATGTGGGAATCCAACCGAAATCTTCCAAAAAGATTGGATTCTTCAGATGGCGGGGTTTTTATAGCGTGGTGTCTAGGGGTTTTAGGGTGTGTTAGTTAATTTCGAAATAAAATAGACAACATAGTTCAAGAAAGAAACTAGTTGAAAACTAAATAATTTATTAAGAATTATAGGGGAGTATTTACATGGGGAATATTTCAAAAGAATAGGAAAGTTAGATAAGCATATTTCGGAAGAATAGGAAAGTTAGATCACATTACTTTAAGGGAGGCAATTGAGATTAAATAGAATTCATTATGGTGCTATTAAGACTTACCGCCTGGCGCGGACGAATGATAGAACTCGTTATGGTACTATTAAGATTTACCGCCTGGCGCGGACGAAAGTGCGCTGACGCGCGAAACACGACTTCTCTCGACGAATGTTAGTGGGCCTCTGGCGAAAAAGGTTCATGTCGGCATTTTTTTAAAAAGGACGCTAGATGGCGTTGATGTGGAATACTGTTTTGATTAGAATTGCCGACCTCGGTAAATGTGATATGATCTAACTTCTTACAAATGGAATATCCTACATAAATATTTATAATTCAGGAAAGACTTTTTTTTAGTTCACCCTCAGTGGCAAATTTAAACGGGTGCCAAAATTTTCAATAGGGCAAAAATTTGAAATCGATTTTGATTTTTATCAACTATAAGACAGAATGCTTTTCTTTCTTTGACAACCTTAAGATATCAATATTGTATGTAGTAAAAGTTATAACATTTAACAGATGGTCACTAAAAATATTTTCGGGCAGGTATAAAGCAAGATATACTCAATGTAATTGCATTATTAAGCATTGAAGCATAATTAGTTTAAAAAGTTAAGTATGAGGATGTCATTAATACTTTCGCATGGATGAAAGCAAAAAACAAATATATTGTATGATAATTAGTTAAATATGATTTATTTCTTAATTAAAAGCAATTTGCTCTAAATTGTATGTTTAGTTGTTATACCAAATATATATATATTTAATTCATGCCTAATTTCAATATCTAAATTTAATTTGAATCCATTATTACTGTTTGTATTATTATTATATATAAGGGTGTCAAATTAACTTGGGCCTAGGGTGCTATTTAACCTAAATCCATCACTGTTCACTATATATATGTAACGTCATTGGCCAGTGTTGGTGCATTTGGATATCAGGTCTGAGGAAAAACATCTTCAGAGTTAGTTTTCATCTTATTTAATTACACACATATAACGTAGATAATCAATCACCTTTATATTTCACATCTATAAGAACACGAAAACAGATACATATGACAGAAGCAGCAGTGACATTTCACATGACGAACACAAAGACAAAAAGAGTAATCACAAAAGATTTTTCCTTTTAAACCGGCAGTGACAATCACGCGACTCCTTTGTAATAAGAGCTCTGATTGGTTAAAATGGGCGGGAAAGGGATTTCGGATACTAGTTAGTTACGATTAAGATTAGGGTATTAATTTTTAACCAAAGAATTAAAAGTTTGTTTAAATACTATTAAAAGGATGATAGATGGTTAATTATTACATATATATATAAACCCACACACATTCTAAAATTGTGGCACACCATTGGAAAATTTATGCTTTCTTCTAACTTCATTATAATGAAGCTGCATTGTAATACCACAATGTACGTTTTACCTGCATTAGTAACATTCGTAAACTTTTTTTTATCTTTTAGGATATTCAGAGGCTGATAATTTTTATCATCTGCTGACCAATTTGATTTTGAATAAGATTCACTTAAAAGAATCGGGTAAAACAGTAGAAACTTTTGAGCCCAAATTGATTGAGTTCTTGTCTACACCAGTGCTCAAGATAGATGAAACTGGTCAAAAATCTTCAAATACATTTCAGTTTTGGATGGATTTGAAACCAAAAGCTGTCGAGAATCGTTCCTGTTCTTCGATTGCGAGTGATGCATCAACATCAATGCATTGTATGGAAGATAAGAACTTGCAACGAGTTCAGAATGAAATGCTTTTATTTCACAAGCAAAGTGATGTTCAAGAAGATTCTGGAGTTGAGACTTCAGATTCATGTGATGAAAGGAAAAACAAAACATGTCACAGGACTGTTAAGCATCAGCATTCCAAAAAATATGCATCCAACAACTCATCGGTCAAGGAATCGAGATGACTGAGAATTGATACAAATCTTATACTCAGTATGATACTCTAATACTTTACCACCAGATATACTCTAAAATGTTAAGAAAATAGTTTGTTATAAAACAGAAATTTATTGTTAAATTTTTGCTTGATACTGAGTATTTGATTTCAACCAGAAGTGTTTATAGCTTGTTGGTGCAAATTAATCATTGCCAAAAGACATTTCTATAAAAAAAAAAAATTACAATATATAAGAGCTGTTAAAGTTTTAAACTAGGTTGTGCATTTCTTTTTAACCTTGCGATTCCAGTGAAATTTTTTTATATGTATTTCACTTTTTATGTATTTATATTGAAATGCATGAATGGTTGTTAGAGCATTTGAATTCCAATTATTTTTCAAACTGTGTTTTTATTGCTGCTTTGTTGTAAATTTGTGATAAATGATAAGTTGATTAATATGAACATTCTTTTTCATATTTAAATAGCTTTTCAATTTGTTTTTTATTTTATTATATTTGTGATCGGATTGGTTTTCACTTTGGACATAAAACAACGAAAATTACGAGAAAAGTCTTAAACTAACCTTGCAAGAGAAATCCTAAAAATGTTTAAAAATCAGTTTCATTGTGAAATTATTTTATATTTATGTTTAAGAGTAAAATCTGTTTTAAAATTGAAGAAAATTTTGAACTTTATTTTATTTTACCATCCACAAAAAGCTTTGGTTAAAACAAATTTGTTATCTGTGAGTGGATTCTTTTAGTGTGATTTGTCTTCTTCTCTACATTTTATCCTTTTTAATCTGAAGTAGTGATTCAGTCTTTTCTTCTTATCGATTTAACTTGTGTAGATATCTGTGATATGAATTTTGAAGAAAATAAGATTTTTTTCTTGTACAAAGTTAAATTTGTAAACTATTTGTACACTTAAACAATGTATTTGTATCTATAACAGTAAAAATCATTAAATTCACATATTTTACCTACCAGCTATATATACTTAAGTAAAATCATTTTTTTTTTCCATCATGGATTTTACTCTTAATACAAGAGCAATATCAAATGTAATTCATTTCAAAATTAACACTTTAAAAAAATTATGAAATACAGTCAGACCTCTATTTAATGAAGTCGCTAAATCCTGAAAAAAGTTTGTTGTGTGAAAAATTCGTTATATAGAAATTCATCTTTTAATACATTTTATAAACTACATAAAACATTATTTGAATTCATAAACATTATATATTAATAAAAAAAAAAAAAGTAATTATTT